>CAUYRB010013832.1:0-42663 GCA_963574695.1 Propithecus perrieri
AAATGCAAGGTCGACTTAATATCCAAATATTAATGTAATATTCTATATCAACAGAATAAAAAACAAACACCACATGATTTTCTCAATAAATACAGAAAAATTATTTTACAAAATCCAACACCTCTTCATAATAAAAATACATAGCAAACTAAGAATGGAAGGAACTTCCTTAATCTAATAAAATATTTTTATGAAAAATCAATAGCTAACATTATAATTACTAATGGAAGCTGAATGCTTCCCTCTACAATCAGGAATGAGACAAAGATATCCATTCTCACCACTTTTATTCAACATTGTTTTGGAAGTTCTAGCCAAGCCAATTAATAAAAAAATTAAAGAAAAGAAAGAAAGAAAAAGATGAAATAAAATGCATACAGGTTGGAAAGGAATAGGTAAAACTATCTCTATTTGCAGATGGTTTGCAAATGGCGTGATCCTGTAGATAGATAATCCTAAGAAATCCACTAAAAAACTATTAGAAAAAGTAAATATCGAGGTTGCAGTGTACAAAAATCAGTATACAAAAATCAATTGTGTTTCTATTCACTAGTGTTATGGACTAAATATTTGTGTCCCCCTCAAAATTCACATATGGAAGCCCTAACCTCCAATGTGATAGTGGTTGGAGGTGGAACTTTTGAGAAGTAATTAGGTTCAGATGAGATCATGAGGGCAGAATCCTCATGAAGCAATTAGTGCTCTCACAAAAGGCCGGAGAGCATTCTCTCTCTTCTCTCTCTCTCCCTCCTTCCCTCTCTCCCTCTCTCCCCTCTCTTCCTTCTCCCTCTCCCACCTCTCTCTCACTCTCTCTCTCTCTCCCCCCCTCTTCCTCTTCCTCCCTCTCCTTCCCTCCCTTCCTCTCTCTCTCTCTCTCTCTCTCTCTCTCTCTCTCTCTCTCTCTCATGTGGGGCTACAGCAAGAAGGCAGCCATCTGAAAGCCAGGAAAGTGGGCCCTCGCTAGAATCCCACCATGCTGACACCCTGAGCTCAGACTTCCTGGCTTCCAGAACCATGGGCAATAAATGTCTTTTTGTTTAAGCCTGCAGTCTGCAGTATTTTGCAATACTAAGCTGACTAAGAGAACTAACAATGAACAATCAAAAACGAAACTAAGAAAACAACTTATTTTAAAATAGCATCCAAATGCATCAGATACTTAGCAATAAACTTAACAGAAGCAGGGCAAAACATGCGCTCTGAAAATTACAAAATATTGTTGAAAAAAAATTAAAGAAGATCCAAATAAATGGGCAGACATCCCATCGTCATGAATCAAGAGACATTACTGTTAAGATGGCAATATTCCCCAAATTGATTTACAAATTCCACACAATCCCAATTAAAATATCAACTGACTTTTTTAAAGAATTGATGAGCTGATTCTAGAATTTACATGAAAATTTAAGGAACCCAAAATAGCTAAAGCAGTCTTTAAAAAGAAGAACAAAGTTAGAAGACTCACACTTCCCAATTTTAAAAACTTAGTGCAAAGGTACAGTAATAAAATTGTATGGTACTAGCATAGGATAGACATACAGATGAAATAGAATTGAGAGTCCACAAATAAACCCTTACATTTATAGTCAACTGATTTTTGACAAGGATATTGAGACAGTTCAATGGCAGAAAAGAATTGTCTTTTGAACAAATAATGCTGGGAGAACTGGGTACCCACATACAAAAGAGTAAAGTTGGATCCCATTCTCCTGCCATTCACAATACTTAAATATGTGCGCTAAACTATAAGACTCTTAAAAGAAAATATAGGAGTAGATCTTTGTGACCTTGGAGACAAAGCTTTCTTGGATAGGATGCTAAATACTGGGAACTCTCCATGGTTGCATATGGTAAATTGAGACTATGCAAGCATTTCCCTCCTGCAAGCATGGTCTGTGTTGATGTATTTCAGCCTCCCTTTTAAATGGTGCTGTATAAGCTTTACCCCACATCTTCTTGGGATCCTTGCTTTTCTTCTGCTAGGCTAAATGTCCTACACCCAACACACAAACACACACACACACACACACACACACACACACGCACACGATGGCCACTCTTGAATGCTGTATGCGTGATACCATAAAATCAAAACTAGTCATTCACATAGCTTCCAAGCCAGTGTAAGCTCCAGGAAAATGGAAACCGAGATGAGATTTTATAATCTGGGTTACAGAAGATGTGATGTCTAAACACAAACCACCCACTCAGACGCTTCATGATGGTCCCAGAGGGTGTAATTAAGACTGTGGAAATCTGAGTATCAGGACTTGGATGGCGAGTGTGGCAGGTTTTAGGTGTCTATCTGCCCCATTTCTATCGCAGGTGGTGCTGAGAGATGATGTATAATAAAATAAGCCTCCAAAAGACCCACAGTGGAATCCTATAACACCAAATATTGGTGAAGGAAGAGCAGGTTCCAGAAGAACGAAAAAGCCATGGAACTAAAGGGCTGTAAAGTATGAGAATCACATCCAAATTTAGATCATGCAACCCTGGTGATCCAGGGCAGAGAATCTAGCTAGAAGGCTGTGGTAGGGGCAAAGTATTGGGGGAGAGGGGAAAGCTGAGAACATTCACTCTGGTGGGCACTGATGTACTTCCTGGATCTCCCTTCATTGAAGGACTCATTGCCCCAGCTGCTAGGAATGCTGTCAGCTGCAAGCCTCGAGCTGCAGCCCCTTGGAGGATGGCCTCAGCTAGAGGGATCACCTTACCTTCCTGGGCAACCTATATCCAATGGCCAAAAGTATAAAGACATGGCCATCTAAGCCTACTTGGGACAGCTAAGTAGAGCCTTTCTAGCTCCAGAGCTCTTTGTAGAGTTGGGTATATCTGTTGGTGGGTCTGCACTGAAGCTCAATTTGTCTATCTTCTCAATCTTCCTTCATTTCCCCCCCTTCCACAAGTGTTGAGAACTCCTTAGATAATCCGGGCACAATAAACTCTATCTCAGCAACTGCTTCTCAGAGAACTCAACACGTGACACTCAGACATTCAAAACTCTTGTTTTGAAACACAAACTCTGGTCACTTTTACATCATTTCTTACAACAGTATCTCTAATGTCTAGTATGACCTCCATATGGCATTTTATTAATATCTAGGGAAAAATACATACTTGACTTGGAGAAGTGTGAGGAATTAGAACTTCAATTTATTTGTTTCATTAGCTCGTCAGCTTCTTCCTCTTCTACCTAGAGCATTGGTGTAATTTATTCTTTCTCTTCAAAATCTCTATATAATGAAGCATTTTCTGTCATTCATTTTCCCACAAATGATTGAGTTTACTTAAGCAGTTTCAGTCGCATCTCTCTCTCACACACATACACACACCTCAATTTGTTTTGCATGTTTAGATTCATCCAGAATAGGACAATCAACACTTAGTAAGCATCTAGTGTGTACAAACTTCAGGCATGGGAAGTAGAAAAGGCCAAGCCATCCAGATGTTCTCAGTGCCTGTGTGTTCCCTTCTGGCATCACCCCTGAAGTGCCCTCTGGCTTCTTCTAAAGGGCAGTAACTATTTCTCCTTAGTCAAAGATGCCAGAAAATTAACACACACCCCAGCAGGGGCTGTTAGCCAATGAATGAGCGATGGGAGTTGGTATATAAAACCTCTTGTACCCTCAGCCCTCAGTGAGATAATTCCGAGGTATGTTTTCTACACCATTCCCCAGAGTTCCGCAGCAAGATTAGACTCCAGGGGCATTCTAGGGGTAGCTACATGCTACCTACCTAGGGATAACACACCTGAAATTTGCTGCCTCCCTTTCACTGTCTTGTTTTTGTACTGCCCCATTGGTTACCTCGCCTCCCAGATAAACTACCTGCACTTGAACCTTTGCTTCAAGAGCTACTTCTTAGGAATCAAAATTAATGGCTGTTATTCCTGATGATGAAGAATTTATAAATAAATGATTAAAATCAATATAGACACAAAAGGTATAAAATGTGTGCAGGCTTCCAATGACTCAAAGAGAATTTTCTGGTTTTTTTCAGTCTTTCTTTGAAATTGAGTAACTAATGAATTTGAAACTCTCCTCAGCTTTTTCAGCATAATGGCTGTATGGTTCCCCTGGGGAGTTGTTAGTTAATCCCATCAAAAGCTATGCCCCTTGCTGAGAGAGTGAGGCGCTCCTCTGTCCCCTGTGCACTTCCTCACCAGGGGCCATGTCGCCATTAGCACCTCCCTGTTGGCAGGTTAAGAAACCAAAGAAACACAGAAAGCCACATTGTGGAAACCAAGAACACTGTTCTGCTTTGGTGTCAGAATCAAAGAGAAGTTTCCATGTCAGAAATAAATAAATATTTATTTTCAATGATTAAATGATTAAATCTTTAATTTAAAGGTGAAGGAAAAGTCACTTTCAGCTCTAGTTCTTTCTGAATAACCAGGAAGGAAACGCACACAAGTGCGCACACACACACAGAATGAACAAGCATAAGAAAGCTGTTCGTTGTCCAGAAATCTGCAGAGTAAGAAAAATAATAAAAAATAACATAATAACAGATAACCTTTCTTGAGTATTTACCAGGTACCTAGCCCTCTGCTCACAATAACTTGTTAAATTAAGCTTAGCCTAAAATTGTCTCCTTATGTATCTGAAGCTCAGCCTAAAGGTTTCTCCACACATGGTAAACTGTAACCTAACTGGATGTTTAAACAGACCATATCCTACTCTTAGAACAAGTAGCCAAGTCTCAGCCAATTACAGTACCCATAGCTCAACCACTCATAGGCAGGTAGCCATTCAAACTGAGTTCATATAAGGCAAATGCTGAGCTGTAACCAATCCAGCTATTTCTGCACCTCGCTTCCATTGTCTTCACCCCATTTTCCTTTTTCTGTCCCTAAATCTCTAACCCTATTTTGATTCTGGAGGTGGCCCAATTTGCAAACCATTCTTTGCTCAATTAAACTCTGTTAAATTTAATTTGTTTCAAGTTTTTTTTCCTAATAAACTCTAAGCATTAGGTATTTTATCCCTGTTTTACAGATGAGTAAACTGAAGCTTACAGAATATAGTGACTTCCTCAAATATTGAGTGAGAGAACAAGTATAAGCTCCATGAAAGTAGGGATTATATCTTGTTCACAATTGTATTCTCTTAGCACAATGTTCAGTGCACAATAAGTGTTAGATATGTTTATTGAGTGCTGCACAGATGCTGAAAATCTGTCTTGAGTAGCAAGTATTCAACATCAAAGGAATCATCTAGGGCAGTGGGAGCAAATGTTTTCTGTAAAGGGCCAGATAGTAAATGTTTTAGGCTTTGCAGGAATAAGGTCTCTGTCACTCTGCCATTGCAGTAGAAAGAAGCCACAGGCAATATACAAGTGAATGGACATGGCTCTTGTTCCAATAAAACTTTATTCACAAAACTGGCAAAGAATGGGTTTTAGCCTACTGGCCATAGTTTGTATACGTGCAATCTAGGACCTTGCTACTCAAAGTGGAATCTGTGGGCCAGCAACATCAATGTCACCTGGGACAGAAATGCAGCATGTCAGCCTCCTCCCTGGCCTATTAAATTAGAATCTGTATTTTAATTAGGGCCCCAAGGATTTATAAGCCCAATAATATTTGAGAAGCACTGCTCTAGGAGACCTGAATAATGTTGGCTGTCAATTAGGATCATTATATGGGTTTTATTTATTTATTTCTTTATTCATTTATTTTGGAGACAGGGTCTCACTCTATTGCCTGGGCTAGAGTGCAATGGTGTCATCATAGCTCATTGTAACCTCACACTCCTGGGCTCAAGTGATCCTCCTGCTCAGCCTCCCAGGTGGCTGGGACTACAGGCATGCACCACCACAGCTGGCTAATTTTTCTATTTTTTGTAGAGACGGGGTCTCACTGTTACTCAGGCTGGACTCAAACTCCTGACCTCAAGCAATCCTCCCACCTCGGCCTCCCAAAGTGCTAGGATTACAGGTGTGAGCCACCACGCCCAGCCATATATGGGTTTTACAACAAACTTTTATGTATTTCCATTCAACATTGCATGAATATGATGATTTCAAAATTTTCTGGGTTTTATGTGATTATTTAGGTCCACACTGGTCACTCTTCCTTACTGGTAAAGAGAGGAATGGGATAAGCTGAGGAGGATCAGTTTAAAGCCTATAAAACTAGAACAGACCACCAAATCCGGTCAGTCCAATTTGGTACAACTCATAGGTAATCACACCCTGCCAGAGAACCAAGACGCCCCCATGCCTGCGTTCTTTCTTCCCACAAAGTAGAAATAGCTTCTACTGAACCAAACCAATCAGTCCTGAATCTGACTGCTCAGATGTGTATACAAATAATTTAGGTGTCTTTGCCATCACAGGTCATTAAATGTCCACAAAGTACACAGTTGTTTCCATAAATGTCAGGCTCAGAGCCTCGAAAAAAATGAATGCCTCTCTCCAAGGGCTGAAATGTCCGATGGTTAAACTCACCAATTGTTTGTGTTTCATCAAAGATGAGTCCACAGAGAAAAGGACCAAGAAAGGAGAGTGTGGGGTTGAGAGTACTGCCCCAGAGTGAGAAAACAATTGCCAACCTCCTCTGTCTTCTATTAACCACAGGAGTACCTATAAAAAATTTTATTGGCTTATAATCTTTGACCCTTGGTTATACTTCTAGGAATATGGTTTCTAAAATTTTCACATACTTATGCAGAGTATAGTCATCCAGTGCTATTTTAATAGTAAATTTGGAAGCAACCTAAATGTTCAACAATATGAGAATGTCTAAATAAATTGTGGGACAGCTAACTATGTTATAATATGCAGCAGTTTAAAAAGAGGTGGAACTGTTTACACAAAAGTGAAAATATATCTGTGTTGTACAGTTAAATGGAAAAAAAGATGCAAAACAATGCCATATGTCATTGATTTCAAGATCTTTTTCACATTTTTACATTATTATGAGTCTTATAATAGATAGTGTCCTATAATCGCTATTGGCCAGACAATAGTCTTGATGCTGTACATAAAATAATGACATATTGTACCATGAGTGGCATCTCAGATTTAACACATTAAGTAAAAAGAACCACAAACGTGTGAATAGATATGTTCATATATGTTTCTTTTACACCGTGTATATCTATACTTATAAACACACACACGTATGTGTACATAGGAGAGCATTAAAAAATATCTAGAAATAATGCAACCCAAATAAACATTAATCAGTTCAAAGGAGAAGAATTAACTAGGGCTGGGGAATGAGATGGGAGGAGTAGTTTTGCTGTGTAGGCTTTCTACTTTTTATGTTTTTTGCATAGTACTGACAGCAAACATGTTTTACTTTTCATTTTAAAAAGGCATTAATGATATCTTCATTCTTGTCTCACAAGATTGAAGTGAAAATATGTTATCATACACATGTAAGTGCTGCAGAGCTGGATGGCAGTTCTTTCTTTTCTAGGCTATGGAGACTATGCATAAAAGACAGAAATTGAAGACATTTAGGGCTGCCACCTTTTTTATTTTGCCTCGAGTGCAACAATTATCCTGGGAGAAAATGAGACAGGATGGCCCATGGCAACAGGAGAAGCCAGTCTTTGGCTCATTGGGATATTACTTCCGATCCCAAAAGTGTCATGAGGCGTTCATTCATGAGGCAAATCAGCAAGGAAATGTCAAAACATCGGCAAATTGTGAGTAAATAGACTCAGATGCTTTGGTGCAAACTTGCTGAGAACAGAGGCTGTGGTTTCCATATGCCCCAACAAACTCCACTGGGTAGAAGCCCTCATGAATATTAACCAATCATCCATATCAGTGTGGATGACGGTGGCACAACCAAGCATGCCAGCCTCCCTCCTGGCGAAGAGCCTGGCCCTGGGGCTGGTGAGGGGAGGACTGAAGGGAGGATAGCCCAGTTGGTCACCTCAAAGGCTTCCTCTGGGAGCCAGAAAAACAATGCCCTGAGCAAAGCAGTTTTTTCAGACAGGGACATTCCATCATGTCTGATGAAACATATGACTGTGGCTTACAGACTATATAGCACCTCGTTCCTTCTTATTTTGTAGGCGTACCTGTATATTTCATGGCAATGTCTACACTTTTAGCTCCTGGAACTCAGTTTCCTCTATCAAGTTTGCACTTTACTGTAAACAGGGCTCAACCCACTATCACAGGCATGCTTCTCAGACCAAATTAACACAGCATCTCAGCCTCCCTGGAAGTACTGGAACATTCCATGTTGACCCCTGAGAATCTGCAGCGCGACTTGGGTCTATAGACAGGGAAGTCTACACGGAAAATTGGAGCAAGCAGACATGAGCAAAAAGTGGATGGGGTTATCAAAGAAACAAGATTGACATGTGATGATAATTGTTGAAGCTGAGTGGTAGGTAAATAGAGGTTTGTAATGACTTTCACTCCACTTGTGCACAAGTTTGAATTTTCCATAATAAGAAGTTAACTAGGGGAAAAATGACTGGGAGACTCTTGAAGAGGAGTGCTGAATTTCTACATAACCAGGGAGGGGCTAATATGCTGGCAAAATTGCTGTTATTGCATTCTGAGTTTCCTTACTTTAAAAAATGGAGATAATATCAAATCACCGATCGTAACAATGGAAGGAAGAAATGAATGTGAAATTCCCAGCACTGTGCCCAAAAGTATGCTACTATTATTAAAATAAAATATGATAAAAATGCTTTTTAAAATGCCAACATATTCATACTGATTGTATTTTAATGGTGGAATTATTTGTACTTGTTTTCTTTTCACTCTATTTTTCTTATTTTCTACATTGAACATGTGTATCATTTATATTTAGCAACAAATAAAATAATCTTTATTTGAAATTAATGTTGGCTTATTTTTATTCCTAGATGGAGGAGTCTAAAAAACTTGGACTATAAAAAGATTCAGAAATATTCCTAATATTTTAACTTCAGTTCCTTCCTATTTGAAGTTTAGTGGCTTTTGGAACAATAGCTTTGGTTTGATGTTCCCTTCAAGAGCAGTTTTTTGTTGTTTTTTTTTTAAAAAGCCAAACTACAACATACCAATCTCTTCTACCTGTTGGTTCCAATAGTGTTTAAATTAGCTGCTGGCTATTCCTGTGTAAAATTAGTTTGTGATTTTACTTGACAAGTGATGGGTTTTAGTAACTCACCCTGCAGTTCCCCCAGAGAGAAACATGAAATATTCTACTACTGTCAAACAAGCTGGATTGTTATTGGATTGTTTTTTGTTGTTGTTGTTTTTTGTTTTTTTTACTTAAAAAGCATGTATCATGTGCTTGTTGCCTCTGCTTTTATTAGGAACATAAAATAAACAGAAGCCACTGGCTCCCAAGAGTTTTGGATGCTGATGCTGCAATGAAATGGTCATATCTACTGTATCAGTGATTAGCTGCCACAAAGATGCAATGTAAAGTAACTAAGCCAAATTGACACAGCAACATAGCTTCCTTGAGAGTGGAGAATATTTCATGTTTTTCCCTGGGGCAACTGCGAGGTCGGTTACTATAACCCTCAAACTATCTGTAGGTGGAGGAAATCCTCACAGAAAGCTCAACAGCCTACGATAAGAAACATTGATTTCGCTCATGGGTCTGCAGGGTGCAGCCAGTTAGGCTGGACTTGGATGGCTGGACTCACTTTTGCTCACAAGTCAGGGGTGATGCTGGCTAGACTGGAGGGGCCAGGGGCCCTGCTTGGCTCTGCTTTACATGTTTTTCATCCTCCCGCAGACTATCCCAGACATATTTTCCTTATGGCAGAAGAGCAACCGCAAGCAAAAATGCCCAAGTGCTTTTTTGATTCCTCATTATTTTGTTCAAAATGTGTCTTAAATTTTCCTCTTAGTTCTTTTCCAAGTGCCTTTTTAAGTTTTTGTGTCTTATCTGCCAACATCCCATTGGCCAAAAGAAGTAGCTAAGGCAGCCCAGATTCAGGGCGAGGAAGGAAACTCTGCCTCTTTAGTGAAAGGAATCGCAAAGTCACATAGCAAAAAGTGGGGATCCAGGACAGAACAAAGAAGAGAGACCATTAATGCAAACAATAGGCCATGTAAACTTAAATAATAAGAACTAATATTCCTCTGTGATGTTGTGCAGTTTGCAAAGCATTGTCGTATATCTTCATATATCTAAATACATCCCCAAGGACTGAAAAGATTTAATTCTTTCACTAGGGCAGCTGTAAGTTGTTATGTCAATGTTGAAATTTATTGTTACTTCTAGCATCCTGTCCCCTAATTTGGACAGGGGCTTGAAGTTGAATTTCAGAGATCAGTGAATAAATCCAACTTTCAAACGCCATCTCTTATGTCACCTTTTCCAGGAAGCCTCTTTGGTGTCTCCAGATAAAGACAATCGTGCTCTCCTCTGGTCTACTTCTGTGCCTTGTACCTATTTCTGCTGTCACCCTTCTCTATTCGTTTAAGCTAAGACCTGTCTCTTTAGAGTCTGAACCCACTGAAAGGTGTAAAGAGCACAGGTTCAGGATGAGAGATCAGGCCCAGGGTTCAAATCCCAGGTCTGCTGTTTCCCACATGTGGGACTTTCAGCAAGTTATTCATCTTAGACTCCATGTGTTTCTGTTTTCTCATTTGTGTAATGGGAATAATAATTGTGATTTCTTAAAAGGCCTATTAAGAGAATTAAATGAGCATAAGGTATTTATAAAATACTTGACATAGGGTACTCAAAATTAGCTATTATTAATTATAGTCTTCTTATCCTTAATATTATTAATTGGCTTTATACCATCTTGAAGTAAAATTATAACACAGGGTCTAGGCTGCCAGAAACACATAGATCCTTACGTCCTAACAAGGTCCTTTCGAGTGTGTTGCTTAGATCCTACTTATTAATGATATTGCAACCAGGACTTGAAGGAGCAAAAAATGAATAGCAGGCAGTGCAACAAGCCTCCAAAGACCACCTCATTCTGACCTTGATACATAATTACAAGAGGAAAAAGAAAATACAGGAGGACCAAAATGTACTCAATTAATACCCATTTTTATAGACCTCATTTCTGGGTATTATATTGCTGCTCCTCTGAGCAGAAGGCTCACTTAAATCATTTCAATAAGTTCTGTCCACCAAAAACCAAATAATAAAATGATGTGGGGATGGCGGGAAATAAAATGAAATGGCACGGCCATCCCTGAGGCAAGAGGCAATGAAATAGAATTACATAAGCCACCTCTAAGTCCTCAATTTGAATGATGCATTTACTTTGAGACTTCTCATCTTCAAAATGGGTGAGCTGAGGATTAGAGGCATTGAACAGCTGGCACTTTGATAAATTGCATTAATACTCTGAAAGTGAGGGAGGATACACACTATGTATGCAATTTGGAAAGTAGTTCAAGTAGAATAAAATGTATACTGTATTTTGAAGCATCTAAGATTAACTTAAATGTTTGTGTCATCATTATTTTAGCACCTTTTGGGGGGAAAGAATCTTAGCAAATGGAAAGATATCTTTTCGCATTTGTGTGCTACCAAATATTAAACTCAAAAGATGAACTTTCTGTGTGAATAATAAACATGTTATTGCTTGTTAAAGAAGTTGTCTTTGTATTAATGCAAACATTGGGATTTTTCATAAATAGATAAAATATATACACACTAAAAATTAATAGTCAAATAGTACAAACAGATAGTAAAAACTGAATCTCCCTCCCAATTCTAAGTCCTCATTCCTCAAGGCAAACACTATTACCAGTTTCTTATATATCCTTGCTTTTCTCATATATGCTTATATATTCTAATAATTGTATTACAGCTTGAGAGAACAAAAAATAGTTTTTAGATTTATACCCTTATTCTGCATATATCTTTTGAAAAACTAAAACACTGCAGTGCAGAGAGTTTACATGATTTGGGCCAAGTTGTTCAGTGAATCAATTGGGATTAGTTTAATTTTAGATATATACATTGGCTCATGGGAAAATATCCAAGGGATAGATCTGACAGCTTCAAATGCAACTTGAGGTTACAGAATGACAAAACAGTGGTCAGCAGTTCCAGCCCCACATTCCTCTTAGTTTCAAATCCCGCAAAATGAAAAAGAGCTCTTCTCTTCTCCAACTATTCAGTAAAAGCCTGAAGCTGAATTCTTACTGTTCCAAATTATCTCATACTCATCCCAAAACCAATTGCTGTGCCAAGAGCACCCACCCGCAAAGCACTTGGTCTAGTGAGGGAAGTTTTATCCCCCAGAGGAAAATTAGGGCACCATTATCAGAAGAAGGATGAATTGGTAGGCAGATGGAAGTCACAGAAGTTCACTGTACTCATCGAATTAGGAGAAAGATGTGAGTCATTGTCTCTTGCTGTGCAGTAGAAACTAGTCATACTTAAGACTGAGGAAACTATATCCTCTTCTTATAACATATAGTTGTTTATTTTCAAATCTTATTTCTTATTACGAGATAAACCTCAATCAGACAAGGTGTATAAGTTATCTGTCTAAAAGCCAGTTCAATGTTCCTGTTTTCTACAATACTGACTTGAATTCAATAGTACAATAATTTAGATTTTGGTCTCTTTCCAATTGCTTTTCACAATCATTCCCAGAAAACACATGGTGATAGCTTTATATTTTTCACTTTTTCAGGAAGCTCATTACTAGGATGCTATTAGCCACTAAAACTAGCAGTTAAATTTTCCCATCCCCCAAATAACATGAACATATATACTAGAGACTACCTTAAATAGAAATGATAAAATAATATTCAGATGACTTCTATCAAATTAGGGAAATAACGGTAAGGCTCAAATGTAAGAAGTAAACCAATAGGTAATACAAGGCAAAATCTCTCTTTTTTAAGACACACATTTCCAGTGGCATTATATATTCACCACCATGATATATTCATATATTCACTAACTATACTGACTAACATTGAAATATATATATTCTATTTATATGTATGTATGACATACATATATATATAAAATATAAATTTTACTTTTTAGAGAAAAGATCTAGCTCTGTCACCCAGGCTGGAGTGCAATGGCTATTCCCAGGTGTGATCATACCTCACTGCAGCCTGAAACTCCTGGGTTCAAGTAATCCTCCCACTTCAGCCTCCTGAGTCATTGGGATTATAGGCCCAAGCCACCACACCTGCCTATATTCTTTTTAATGTCAAGATTGTAGTAGATTCAGGCTGGAATGGAGATCGCCTAGTCTAGTGATGTGAATGTATGATGGACCAGACTATTGAGAAGAGAATCAAATCAGGTGCTGTTTTAACATGCAAATTGTTAGGCATGACCTTCATCTCATGAGCTAATCACCTGCAGGTGGGATCTGAGAACCTGTATATTAATTAGCTCAGTTGGTAATGCTTTTGCAGCTTAAACTTGATCAATATGAATGGCTAACCCCTTTTATTTTATAAACAGGGCTATTGCAGCACACAAAGGGGAAATGATTTGCTAATAAATGGCAGAGCTGGGGCTAAATCCATGTTTAAAACCATATTGATTGCTAGACTCTTATCTCTTCTCTTGCTTTCAACCTTTCTCGCACCCATTTCTGTAGGGTCATTGAGAAGGAATCTGACTGACCAGATAGTCAAAGCTAGTGTGAAATTCTATTAGATAGATGTCTGCTTGGCAAATTATTGTATCAATGGGCTTTAACCATTCCTTAGAGCAGGGGTCCCCAACCGATGGTAAGTTGCATAATTATTTCATTATATATTACAATGTAATAATAATAGAAATGAATAGAAATAAAGTGCACAATAAATGTAATGCGCTTGAATCATCTCGAAACCATCTCCTCCCCCCCCCAGTCCATTGAAAAATTGTCTTCCATGAAAACGGTCCCTAGTGCCAAAAAGATTGGGGACCACTGCCTTACAGAATTCATTTTTCTGGCCATACAACCATCTGTCGGGTTTAATGCTTAGTTAGTTGGTTCTTAAACAAAAGTGTTCCAGATAAGGAATAGTGTTTCCCTTAGTCAAAGAGCCATATTCAGAAGATTGAAATCAGCCAATGAGAAGTTCACGATACACTGTACCTGAAATGAGTTGACCTCACGACACATTTGATTCCTATAGCATTCTCTACAATAAAAGTGAAAAGAGACTGGGGAGATTATTATAGAAACCTTCTAGATTATATTTTTCTGGGTACCTTAGGTCTTATTTCACCATACATAAAATTGTACCTGGATAATTTATTTGAAGTGATGTTTTAAATTGCAATTATGCAGCCTCTACAATCTTCCAGTTTCCAGTGGGTAAGATTTCCTCCTCCTATTTCTACTAGGACTGATTCAACTTTGTGTCTTCTGCATATACCATGGTAGTTAAGACAAAAAGCCACCGGTATACTAATAAGTGTTTAACAACTGACTCTTCAGGGGAAAAAAAGTCCTGATTTGTACTATGTGCCAAGTTCCATGGTGAAATAATCAACATGGCAAATTTCAAACTACCAACACAATGTCACTGAATGTAGAGTTGTAAACAGATATGCCTTGGCATTATATGGTAATTCTGCCATTGAGATTCAGTAGACAGAAATAACTTCAAGATATGGGCAAAGTAAAATGTAGTAAAATAACTAGTGATGCTTTTAAGCATTTATTACATATGTGATTTATTTAATCAAAAGTTTATATAATTTAATTTTTAATAATGGCTGTACCTAACAACCAGCACTCAAAATTCCTGAACATTTAACAATTAATTCTTGTGAGCCAGGACGATCTGACTTCAGTCCCCACTAGAAAGGGCTACAGGGTCAAAAAAATGTGGGTTTGAGTCACATCTCTTCCTTCTACTAGCTCTGAGACTGAGCAATCTACTTTACAACCTTATGCCCCACTGTCCTTGTCTATATAAGAAATAATACTAACAAATGTCTCACAGGTTAAGTAAGGAATAGATGAGAGAGTACATGTAAGATTGGTGAAATTTTTTTAGACTTCGACAAATGTTAGCCTTTAGTAATAATAATACTCAATAAATGTTGACTTAGTAATAGATGATGAGTGAATAGATACATGGATACATGGATGAATGAACAAACAGATGAATGATTTTCAAGTGGGAGAGAAAACAGCCTTTTTGATTACAAAAAAAAAAGGCAAATAAAAATGAGCTGTGTTAACCCACAAAAATGTCTGAGGAAGAAATGAAATCCTCCAGTCCAAAATGCTGGGTGGATTTAACCAACTCCTCTACTTTCTGTGGAGTTACAGGCCTAGCATTATAGACTAAGAGACACAACATGACTTGCTATTAGTGGCGTCAGCAGAAGCTGAAAAAGCAGGGAAAGAAGTGCCTGTTCTTTACTCCTAAATACACTAGCCTTCCCCTGGGAGCACAAGTGTTAAATCTTCTCTCTCCGCCGTTTCGTGTGTGTGTATGTGTGTGTGTGTGTGTGTGTGTGTGTGTGTGTGTGTTCATGGCCTCTTCTCTTTGGAAAAGAGCTGAGTCTGTCTTTTTCAGAATCACACCTCAGCTGACATCAAGTGTCATTGTGTTCCTTCCAGCCGCTGCCTTCTCTCCTAAGACTCCTGGAAAAAAAAAAAAAATCTTTCCTGCTCACAACAGATTGCTCCCAGCGTTGTCTCCTCACCCAGGCAGAAAGCCTGATGTACTGGGAACTGTGCTTCCTCCCAGACACAGTGGAGCCCTCTCCTTTGGAATTGCCTCTTTTTCCTGATTCCAGCTAAGGCGTTAGCTCATTTTCATAGGCCAGGAGAGAGGAGGGAAAAAAGTCTCCTGACAACTGTGGGTCCTGGATCTTCCTGTGCACTAATGAATGTCTCTGAGAAAAACTAGCTTTCTGAATCATTCAAAGAAAATCCCCAGATGGTGATGCAGTGGAAATGAAAATAGGTGACTCGCAAAGAAGCCTTTGACAAGAGTCTGTACCAATGAGTCAGGATGAGAATATTGGTCTCCATTATTCAATCCAATATTCAAAGTAAGTCTAGAACTTTTTTTCATTAAATCCTGCTGCCTTTTTTTTTCCCCTCCTGGGAGATGGGGAAGTTCTTGATATACAATGTACCTGTTTTTGTTTCTCTCAAAAGCTGAATGCTGAGAGAATCTATGTGTTTGAGGGCATAAATCTACCTATTTCTTCTATCCTAAATACTTTAAAATGAAGAAAACGTATCTTTAAAATATCTCTAACAGCACTGGTAAACAAAGAAACAGTTCCATCAAAGGACAATAATAGAAAATGAACAGAGACTTGGAATAGAACGAACATCTTTAACCCTGTAAGGGTTTTGTTACCTACCAAACGCCTAGAGATAGCCCCAAACTTAATGGCGAAGCATTCCTCTTAAAATCAAGAAAAACACTAAGTCATCCACTGTAACTTCTTCTATTATCCTGGAGGTGTCAGTGATTGCAGTAAGACAAGCAAAGGAAATCAAAAGTATAAAAATTATAAAGGAAGGAATGAAACTGCCATTCAAAAATGATAAAAACACAGGAGAAACCAAAGCATTCTCTCTCTCTCTCTCTCTCTCTTTCTCTCTCTCTCTCAGCCACGTGAGGACACAGCAAGAAGGCAGCCATCTGCAAACCAGGAAGAGAGCCCTCACCAGAACCCAGCCATGCTGGCACCTTGATCTCAGACTTGATCCAGCCTCCAGAACTATAAGAAAATTCATTTCTGTTGTTTAAGCTACCCAGTCTATGTCGTATTTTGTTATAGCAGTCCAAGTTGACTTAAGATACTAGTTGAGTAATTTTAAAATAATAAAAATAAATATAGAGGTTATTACACCCTTGCTTAAAATCCTCCACTGACTTTTGATTGGACTTAGAATAACATCTAAGCTTCTTAATATCCTACAAAGGCCTGTGTGGCCTGGTCCTCAGCTGTCTCTCTGGCTTCTTCTACTATCCCCTGAGGCCACACAGAACTATGCAAGCTCTCCACATCACAGTTCTGCATGCATCCCGAGACCAATGTCACATGTCCATTTGTGCTCTCATCTTCATGTTACCGAAAACTCAGCACTTGTCCATGAGGCTGAAGAAGGAGTTGTCCATGAAGCTGAAGAAGGAAGACAAGTGGTTTGAGAAGGAAGGAAAGACTTTACTTTGCCGGCAAAGAAGGAAAAATAGTAGATCTTTTCCTCTAAATCCAAATTTTTCCTGCACATTCACAGAAATATAGAGCTTTTAAAGGCTGGGTTCTCAGCTTCAGGCAATTACTGTTCAACTACAGATGATAATTCTGATCATACCATCTCTGCTGAAGACAATCTTGTGACCTCTGCCCAGGATCTCCCTTTACCAGGTCAGGCTGGGCCATCTCCTGTTGCACAAATAAACAAAAGACTTACCCTGCCCCTCCCAGCCTGCAGGGATGCAGACTTTAGAGACAGAAAATATTTTTGCCATTTTTCTCCAGGCCATTCTCTCTGTTACATTCACACTAAACATCAAAGTTTTGTCAGAATTATCTCATAGGACAAAGTTATATGCCCTTAATCCGGTAATTATTTTTTTAAGATTTATTTATTACTTTATATATTATCCAAGTGACACATGGATTCTTATTTTTAAAAATCAAGCAATATGTAAATATACAGAATAGAACTTGAAAGTCTCTTTCCACATCCCTTCTTAATCTAACTTCGCTCCCAGGCAGTAGCGACTATAATATAAATAGATCTTCATCCCTTCACCTACATATTTATATAAGCACATACATAGGGTTTTAAAAAATGTAGAATTATATTATTCCCATTACCCATTACCATGCAACTTAATTTTCCCCTTCTCTGATGTTTTCAGGACTTTCCATGTTGGTATAAATGATGTATTTTATTTTTTAATATTATGTAGTATGAATATACCAGCTTTTGTGCTATATACCAAAATGTATTTAATGTTTCACCTATTGGTGGAATTCAATTTGTTACTATTTTTGCAATACAAACAATGCTTAAATGAACATCTGTGCACACACAACTGTGCGTGTGCAAGAGCATCTGCTATGGAAATAGTGTCAACATAAACAGCAATACTTAAGTCAAGTCCGGTAAGAGAAGTTAAATTGGCAGAATCCTGTAATATGGGCCAGAAGATTCATGTTGTGAGACTCGATCACAAGATTCCTTCTGAAGATCCTCTAAACACTTGGAGCAAATATTTGTCAAATAATCATGTTTTTGTGATAATTTTGCCCTTTTGTTTTCATCTTTTGTTAAAATCATTTGCTCTTTAAAAACAAAGGTCTGTATCAGGAAGCAGAAGCAGAAACTAGCAAGAGGGCGGTAAAGTGGTAAAGAGAATGAGCTTTGGAGTCAAAACAAATCTGCTGTGTGTTCTGGGGCCAGTTACTTGAACTCTCTGAGTCTCTGTTTCCTTGTTTGTAAGTTGGGGAAAACAGTAACTACTTGTAGATTTGAGTGGGGGGGGAGAGGATTAAGTCATAAATGTTAAGTATTAATACTGATCTAGTGCCTAGTCTCTAGTGAGCACTTACAAATAATAACTGATGCACTATTCATAATATTTTATTTATTACCAATAATATAATTATTATCATGAATTGACTCTCATTTGGCACCAATCATTCTATGCATATAGTTTTATTTAATTCACCCAAAGGCCATGCGAGGGCTTGTCATGTAACGGGCTAAGCAGCTTTCATTATGTGTATGCAGGAAAGAAAGGGCACATTCAAATTTGAGGGGAGATTAACAGAGATATCACTTACAAAGGTGAGCATAAGCCCAAAGCAGCAAGAGGAAGCGATCCATCAGCAGAACCTGGAGAGAACTGCACAGAGAGAGCCAAGTGAGAGCAGCTCTGGCCTTCCTTATAGGCAACCAGAAGGCAGGGAGCTACAGAAATACATATTCTGACCTCATGCTCTTCTGGCCCTCAGGTCTGCTGGAGCTCCCGTTGGCCATGCAGAGTTCAGAGGCTGAGGGAACCCGTTGAGGTTACCCACATTGGGCAGCCTTCCAGGCACAGAACAGGTAGAAAAAGGTGAAGGGAGAGTCTGAGAAGTGGCTCTGTCTTGCACACCTTCACTAATGACATAATCTTTGCCTCAGTACTGAGGGATGTGCACTACTGTCATCCCATTTTCAGGGAAGGAAACTGAAGCCTCGAGAGTTTATGCTGCTTGCAGACAGCTGGCATGAGGAAGAGATGGGATTTCAGAGTAGACGGTCTCAGGCACGAGCTGAGGAGTTCTCCGCTAACGTGAAGATCGCGGCTCCCTCACAAGTAAAGAGGCTAGGTCTTAGGTCAGGTGAAAAGCTGAACCAACGCCAAATGAAAGGTCTAGCATTTCCCAGTTCTGCTGTATGGGCGCCCATGGCACAGTGACCCTCAAGAGGCAAACGCTTGGGATTTTTTTCTCATAATAACAAAGTGTAGGAGTGACAACATCAAAAGTACTAATTGAAGTACTCATGGTTGTCACCTGAGGTAGGGGAACAGACATCTTTAGAAATTACTGACGTCGTCATAGTGACATGAAAAATAGCAAAGAGTACACCAATATTTGCTGACCTGCATTTTGTAAACCCCCAGGATGTCTACGGATATTCTGAGGGTTTACGTTGTTAGAGATATTGAGATTCTGCTTTCATTTGGATTTTTTAAGAGTATAAAAGAAAATAATTAGGTAAAGTTGTTTTCTATTAAAAAGAAAAAAGGAACCGTTTGAAGACTTGCATGCACCTCTTATCATGGGTAATTTTAAGGTATGTCGTTATTTTTCACTCAGCTGATTTTTGTTGGCCAATACAGGGGCTTTACAGTTACACAGTTTTGTTTGGTTTAATTTATTGTTTGTTTACATTTTGTTTTGCTTAATTTATACTCTTGCTAAATAGGATTGCAATAGGCAGCATGAGAAAAGCAAGAAATTAATGACCATGAAAATGATGATAATAATGATAATAATTTCCCCTCAAATTGATATCTTCTGTATTCATACTTTGATCTATCAGATCAGAATTTCTAAAACACACATTAGGTTGTCTGTATTACTTCAACTTCCATTGCTCAGTAAAGGAAATTCTTTATTTCAACTTCCATTGGTCAGTAAAGGATATTCAGTGGCTATTTAGTTACTTTGGCTTTTGATTTATCTGAAATAATAAGAACTATCCATATGATGGGCTATTTGCAGAGAAATGTTGCAAATAGAAGCCCTAAAATTTTTTATTGACTTTTCATTTGGAAACAAAACACGAAAACATTAAAAATAAACCCACTGGTTTTATTTAAAGTGAAAAATCTAAGCGTTCCAAACAATCGAGTCATGGAGCCGTTTTTAAAGATCTATTTTTGATGCTGTAACACCTGTTAAATCCCAATCTCTATTTTAATAACCATTCAAACCTCGAACTAAATAAGCTCCGATGTCCTTTTACAGTGTGTTTTGTTACAGAATTAATTCAAAGTAAACTAACTAGTGTCTGGTCTTTTTTAAAGGAGAAAAATAATTTCTTTTTACACATAAAGTGGTTACTATTGACGATCATTTTGAGATTCATTTTATTATACAATATAGATCTAAATATTTTTTAAAATAAAATCACCATTTATAATATGCCAAGAAAGAAATGATAACATTATTTATTAACCTGACAAGAGATTCATGAAGCATTGCTGTCTGTAGTAGAAGTTTGTTATCTTTGTCCATTCAGCCTTATTTCCTCTCCTCTGGCAACATTGGCTGGAGTCTCCATTGGTTACTGCCCTCTCCCTATCACAGCCCCATGTGGTTTGAGTAAAGCTGGCCTGACTCTTGCCTTGTTAAAAGGCACTTTGACCGAGACCAAGAAAATCAGAATGGGGAACACCCATGGCCCCAGTACTTGGTTCAAAACTAGACCATGACCCAAACTAAGCTAATAACTTTTACTGGAACCAGTAGAATAAAGGAGCTCACTTTTGGCTGGAGCCACCAAGATGGAAAGATGTAAGACTGGAATTAGTTTAGCACTACATCAGAAGAGCTGGCCTGAGAACAAAGCGACAGGGAGAACGCCAGAGGCAAGTGACAGACAGAGATTTCTGATGACGTGTTTGAGCACCTGGATCAGCTGTTACTGAACTCTTTGGGATTTCACCGCTAGACTTCTCAGTTACATCAAGCAATAACTTGATGGATGACTTTGAGTAAATTATTTTCTCTGGATTTCCATGCCCTTGTCAACCTAAATAACAAATGGAGAGAGGCTCTCTCAAAGAAAAAGATGTTGATTTGGGAACAGAGCATTGCAATGGAATACTCATGCCACAGCAAACTGCATATCCAGGGGAAGACAAAGGTTTTTAAAGGAAAAGATGAGGGGGATTACATAATTGTTTTGAAATCATTATCCTTAGCTACAAAGATCAATAACAAGGGTGACGCCAGTTTGAAGTTAGACAGGCAGTTGTTGAGCAGATGTCCTTCCAGAAGTATTTTTTGCACAAGATTGCAATGGCCTTTGTGCAAGGTTGTGGTTTTTGTAGAGTCTTTTTTGTTATCAGGCATACAAGCATGAGAACCCTCTCTTTACGGCCTTCTGGCTCTATTTGTCAGGGTGTTTCTTAACATCAGCGACTCAGTCTTGATTCTGGCAATGGTCACACCCTCATCTATAAAACAGAGGCATGAAACAAGATGACTTCCTAAGACCTCTTTCAAAACTCACATTTTTTGATATTGAGATTGATCATTCATTAGTGGCTGCTTAGATAGAATTCTTAAAGGGATCTGATTTCAGTTGACAAAATAAATAACTCTGATCGTCTTTGCTCTCTTTATAGATAAAAGGTGAATCCTACTGTAATCACAATTTATAATTGATATTTAACACTGATATTGATAGTTAATCCTCCTCCTGAGTCTCTGACCCTAAATGAAAAACATAGGAAGATTGTTTTATACATGGCATCTTCATTTTGTTGGAGCTCAAGGGCAAATGTCCATGTTAACTTAATCAAAGATGTCATTGGCAACCTATATCACGACCTTAAGTATTCTTACCCTTGTTTAAGAAACCCTGGAAGTTATCTACTTTAGTTTCACAGGTATTTGATGAAATTATACTTGTACAATTTAGCAAATACAGTGAAAATTTCTTTTATGTAATACCTCGTAGTTTAATAATTCTTTGATAGACAGCATCCATATCCCCAGCTAATTATTTTCCCCATAAGGCAGGGTATTATATTTCCCACAAGATGTTTTATGGGTAGGAAAGCTTTCAAAAATATATAATATTTTGACCTTTAAAAATAAATGATTTCTTGTGAAACTAGTCCTTTTTATTACTAAGGTGTCATTCAAAATAAAATAATACGTTTAGACATGTTACAGCAATTTACTTGCTATTACTCAAATCTTACCCTCTAATTATAAGGAGAAATATGAAGCCTCATCAGTGCATAATTTAACAAACTCAATGTCAGGAAATTACCATATTTTATTCTTGCCTAGCACCAAAATTTGTGGGCATGGAGGGAAAATATTCACTTCTAATATGCAAGATATGACTTATAACAAACGAATATTTGAGAGGTGAGAATATGGGTTCAGGCTAATGAAAGCTTTTGGAAAAGTTCCAAAAAGCAGATTTTAAAATGTAACTCAAATTCCAAATCCCATCTGCTTTGGGATGCAGTGGAAAAAGAAATGAAGTCATTTGGGGAGAAAGAAAACTGTGAAAACCAGGACTTTTAAAAACACTGATGAAAATTATTATGGAGCAGTAGGGATTTCAGGAAGAATTTTTAAGAGAAAAAGAATTTCAGCTCCAGGTTGAGAAATACATATCCATGAAAGTGGCAGAGATCTCCTTAAATTAGAATCTAAGTTTACTTTGCTCTATCATCTCTCTACCCACCATTGACTTATGTAACTTATTAGTTTTGGTTAGAGGTGTTAACAGGTAACCCTAAAATTATAGTGGTGTAAAAAAAAATCAAGGTTATTTCTCATTCCCATCGCAGTCTAAGAAGGGTGTTTCCTGCTGGGCAGCTTATTCTACCTGGTCATTCCATCTTCTGGATCCACCTTGGGGTGGGGAACCTGTGGCCTTGGGGCCACATGTGGCCTTCTGGATCCTTGAATGCAGTCTTTTGACTGAATCCAAATTTTATAGGACAAATCCTTTCATTAAAAGGGGTGCAACAGAGAAAGATAAAGCTTTTCTTGCCTCCTTTGGTGCTTAAAAAGTACAATCTTGAAATCAGAAGGCCACAGGTTCCCCACCCCTGGCAGGGTCCTCTCTATTCAGCTGGGCAGTTGGAAAAATAAGACTTACAGGCACACCCACATCTTAACTACTGTGTCCTAGCAATGACACAAATCCACTTCTCCTCACATTCCACTGGGCAGAACTCAATCATATGTCTACATCCAGGTGCAAAGGAGGCAGGGAAATATAGTCTGTGTTCCAGGGGCATATTTGTGGGTATTACTATTAGTGTATTAGTGAACACAGCATAGACTCTACCACACTGCCTCTCTCTCTATTTCTCTCCTATCAACCTTGCAGAAGCAATATCACAGAACAGTTAAGATGCTCTAGAGTCGGACTGCCAGGATTGAAAGGCAGGATCTGCTCTTAGTAGCTATGGGATCTGAGGCAATTACGTGAGCGTTCTGTGTTTACTCCGTAAAATGGGAATAATGAAAGTCCCTTCTCGTAGCATTGTTGTGAATAGTCAATACATTAATGCTCCTAAGGAACTTAGAATATGCCCAGAACTTAGTTACTTCTCAACATCTGTATCAGTCAGACTTCCAGGCTGCAACAGAAACAGTCTTGTTGACTTAAGCAAAAGAGAATTTATGAGTGGGACCCAGAGGGCTGCAGAAACAGGCTTATAAACAAGCAAAAAGCAAGCAACTTCAGAGGGCCAAGCATCAGGAGCCAAAGCAGTTCCCCCAGCAGACCAGATCCCTCTGGGGAGCCAGGAGTCACTTCTGCTGCTGCGTTCCTCCAAATGCCACCACACCCTGGAACACTTACTCAAATTCCAAGTACTGCAAGAGACTGTCTCTTTAGCTAAGCTGAAGGCAATTGCCTGCCCCTGAACTTGCCAGAGTGGAGAGAAAGAGAATTTGGCTTCCCGGTTCTCAAGGACGCACATGATGGCACATTTCTAAGAGGAGAAAAAGTTTTAATAATCACGGTACCTTGCCATAATTGGATGATGGATAACCAAAAGAAAAAAGAAAAAAAACTGTCCATTATATGATCCGTCTCCCCATCCAGCCACCCATCCATCCATTCGCACAGACACAGATACATACATATTTGCCAATAAACATACATCACCAGATTTCAATCATGTTCTTTATATCCAAGTGCCCATAAAAAATGAGTCTTTTGGAGGCAGTTTTTATGGACCTAATTCTCCCCAAGGCTTATGTCTCCGTGAGCAGTAGATAAAAAATATTGCGGCCTGAAAGAATTGACTTGAAAGAATTAGGGCCCCTGCCTAAATGCCTAACATAGTACAAAAGAGTGACTCCAGCCTTAGGGTGAATTGAATCTTATGTTTCATAAGGCAAGATATTTGTTACGGTGGCAGGACAAAATGGCTTTGGTAAAAAATCTTAAATCCAGGATGCATCTAAAGCAAGAATGTGACTTTCAAATTCAGATAAAAATTTTACATTAAAGGCAAAGAGTGTGTACAAATTCTGTTTAACATTCTCTTCACAGAACCAGATTAGAGCTGCCATTGATACCAAGCTTCTATTCTACCTGAGATGTATTTAACACTTTGAGCAGAGTTTAAATCTTTCTTGTGGAACTAATAACCTCATTTAATTTGCAATTTCTATGTTAGAATTGACATGCTCAAAATTTAAAATAATTATATTATTCTTCAATAAAATTCTAAATTAGCCATTGGGATCTCCAACTATGACAGGCCCCACAAAATATTCTTTGTTTTAAGGGAGTTAATAGTTTTGGCATTTTAATGCCGAGTTTTTTAGGAATTAAAATTCAGTCACCACAATGTGCTATAATGCAGTTGTAATAGACACCTTTTTGTGTCTGCCTCACACCCTTTAATGGTTGTGTGCAAAGCACCATAGTAAGATATTTACAAAAATCAGTCCTCATAACAACCAGTGACATAGGTTTTATTTTTTTCCATTTTACATATGAGGAAATTGAGACTTGCAACATCAAGTTGCTTACCTAACTTCACACACATACAGATGAAACTGGGAATCAGACCGAGTAGTCCTATTCTAGAACTTGTGCTCCATTTTCTGTCTCTCTCTTTGACAGGGCTGGCTCATTGGCAGCCATGCTTGGTATATGTTCACCCTGCTATCTTGGTTGATACTATCAGTGTTGGCTGCCTCATCCAAGAAGGACCAACTGGGGTAGTTCTTCTGGAAATCTGGAATTGAAATTAACAGATTGCCATTTAGTCTGTGTTTGCTTCAAAAAATGGAAGAGATAAAATCTGGGAAGTATTTGGGTGGACATATTCTCTACATGATATGGGGCTGAGGAGCAGGAAAATCTGGATGGCAGAGAGAAAAAAATTAACAGGATTAATGGGACGTACCAACAGAAGCTTTGCATGTTTCTGAAATCATTCTTGAATTTGTTTAATTAGCATTTGGTGAAACAAGGATTTAATGGCAACCTCAGTAATAATAGCAATATTGGAGACATCCCTTCCCAGATTTTTATAAATACAATTATTTCAGTACTCAAGAAAATCTGTAGAACCTAATAAATTAGACAGTACTACAGGAACATGTACCTGTTATTTGCTTCACTATTATGCTTGTAATTGACATTTTTGGTGCCTTACTTAACTCACATTAGCAGCCCACAAGGTATGATATTTTTAAGTTGTTATTCTAAATAAAGTACTAGTAATTAATTTATTACTTTCTTTTAGGGTTTCTTTTACAATAAGGTGCCTTTTTCTATATTATAGAAGTTTACCAATGGCTTCCAAACTATTATAAATTGTGGTTAAATATTATAAACATTAAGTCAACTAAATACCACCCATGTTCTTGTTGGCTTTTCAGTAGTTCAAATCCCTCATAAGCCCCATTGCGTCTCTTCCTTTGACTTCTGACATTTGTTTCTGTTGTCTATACAATGTGTTTCTCAATGTGTTTAGAATAACTGGAGTTGCTTTCTATTGCTTGCACCCCAAAATGTCCTAATCCTATAAGAAAGTGGGGAGGGAACCCACATGCTAACTACCTGCCAGGACATGTGTATAAGTTTACTAATTTAATTCTCAGGACAGTCCTCCCCGGGAGTACCAAGGTCAAAGTATTTAAGTGATTTGGAGAAGTCAGGATTTCAGCTCTGGCCTGCTAAACTCCAGCCCCCAAGCTCTTTCTCCCACCTCAGAATCAGAAAGAAAGAAAGAACTCAGAAACTCAGAAATATTTCCCAAAAGCTAAACTTTGACATCTGTTAATTATGAGGGTACAAATAAAATATGATGATAGTTTCTTGCTTCTAAAATATGTCAATTCCCCCTCTAAATTGTTGAATAATAAGTGCCTATTCCTTTATGATCCTGTGTACCCAGAGATTATAAAAGCCTACACAGTTAGTCATAACTTGCACAAAGCAGAACAAAGAACAAGGCCCGTTCTTTTCAAAAATGTAGGCAATAAACAAGAAATGAACAAAGAACAAGAATGAAGAAAAGAAGACAGTACATGCAAAACTACAGTTGTATTTGATGTTTGCTTTACTTTAGCTCTTTGGCCACAAGGAAGAAGCTCAGACTAAGTCAAGAAAGGAAAGTTTATGGTCATTCAGGGAAACGGGAATCTCAGAACAGAAAGAAACCCAAGCATGAATGGGCCTCGAGGAGGCAAGAGTAGAAGCCAAAACAACTCCAGAGACCTTGGCAGTGGACTTCGTAGATCTTCCCACCAATGCTCCACCCAAAAGGTGACCTGGATGCTCTTTGTCCCCTTCCTTGTATATTTTCGCTTCTCCTCTCACTGCCAACTACCTTTTGTGACCTCTACTCTGTGTTTTCCTTTATTTCATAGCTTGTCACTCATGGCTGCTGCTTCCTCGCAACCTCTGCACAGAATACTCATAGCTTCTCCTTGTGACCCCAGCTTCTCTTAATAGTGCCTTTCATCTCCACCTGGGAGCACTGGCAACCCGGTTGTCTTCGTGCTTCCCAATTCAAAGTCCTGGAGCTAGAATCTGACTGGGCAGAAGCTCGTTTATTCATTTATTCATGAGTTTATTTGCCAGGCACTCTCATCCAGAGCTGCCCACACCATGGATTGGCTGCCCCTGGTCTGTTACTTCTCCCTGATCCAAACAACCCTGGGTACTGTGTGTGTGTGTGTGTGTGTGTGTGTGTGTGTGTGTGTGTGTTCGTGTGTTCAGGGAGGGAGGAAGGGCAGGAGAGGTGGAGCCAGGACACACAGTGTGAAACTCACCATGGCCTTGGGTACTTCCCTCAGCAGGGGCAGTGTTGGGGTGGTTTGCCTTAGGAAAAGCCATGACAGCCACCAGGATGCACATGCTTAGTTCACGTTTTGCCTGAAGTCTCTGCATATTAATCAAACAATAGCTATTATGTATCAGCGCCCTACTATGTGCATGATACTGTTCTAAATGCTTTCTGCACATGATCCTGTATACTGCTGATAATAACTTTACCAAGTAGGCCCCCATTTTGAAGTATTATTCCCATTTTAGAGATGAAGAAACTGAGGCACAGAGAGCCTGCACTCTTAACCACTACATACATTAGAAGTTATTAGGAATTTCCAGCCTGAACAACATGTGAGACCCTGTCTCTAAAAAAAAAAAAAAAAAAATTAGGTGGGCATCATGATGTACGTGTAGTCCCAGCTACTGGGGAGCCGAGGCAGGAGAATCAATTGAGCCCAGGAGTTTGAGGTTGCAGTGAGTTATGATGACACCACTACACTCTAGCCTGGATGATAGACTGAGACCCTGTCTCAAAAAAAAAAAAAAAAGAAGAAGAAGAAGTTAAGAAACTGTTAGGGGGTGAAAGTGGGGAGTTTGTTGAAGGAAGAAGGAAAGATGCCATTCGGAAAGTGGAATTGGGGGAATTTATTGTTTGTCTTCGAAATTTCTGATGCTGGATAAGACTCGAGTATTTTTCAAGCTCCTAAACAAACATCCAAGGATGGAGGGTGTTCCCCAGTGAAATCAAAGTGGCTGCATGATATTCGAGTTTCAAATAAAGTTCCTGGTCCCAGAGATACTCCAGAAAAGGGTCTTCTTTCCAAATGGAGGTTGGGAAAACAGACTCTCTCAGCAAAGCAATGAAGCAGTAGATTGACAAAGACAATTGGGTCTCTCTCTTCTGTTCTGGGTTCTTCGTTGTCAAAGAGGAACGGTGAAGGCCAATACAGATTCCACCTGACCTTAAGCTGTGAGAAGTTTCCCTCCTCCAAGATTTCCCTGATTATTCCAGGATCTCTCCTACCTTGGAATTCTCATTGTGTTTATTTTTTTATTTTATTGTTTTTGCTCTGTCACCCAGGCTAGAGTGCAGTGGCACGATCTATTTCACTGTGGCCTCCAATTCCTAGGCTCAAGCAATCCTCCTGCCTCAGCCTCCTGAGTAGCTGGAACTACAGGTGCGCTCCACTATGCTCAGCTAATTTCTTTCATTTTTTTTGTCTTGCTATATTGCTCAAGCTGGTCTCAAACTCCTGTACTCAAGAGATCCTCCCGCCTCAGCCTCCCAAAGTGATGGGATTACAGGCAGGAGCCGCTGCGCCCAGCCCTGTTGTGTTTATTTTGTAGCTAACACCAGAATACTGTCTGTAAAAAAAAAAAAAGAATAAAAGAAGAAGAAAATAACAAAAATAAAAAGAATAATTAATTGTGGTCCACTTTTTCACAGCTTCCATTGTGCAAGCAGCAGAGGCAACAGCACCTGCCAA
The DNA here is from genome assembly GCA_963574695.1 of Propithecus perrieri. NCBI lineage: Eukaryota > Metazoa > Chordata > Mammalia > Primates > Indriidae > Propithecus > Propithecus perrieri. The sequence goes on from CAUYRB010013832.1 coordinate 28,892, forward strand.
AATATAAGCATTAGCAATTCGGGCAGATGCTAAAATCCAAAGGCAGACATGCATCTAGGGCTTTTTAAAATCCTTGCTGCGGCAGCTGCTGTGCTCTCTTCCTTCTGGTGCTCCAATCTCTTTTGTCTTTGGAGGGCCTGGTCCTAGATTCTGAAGAGGCCGAGTATCTTTGGGGCCTGGTCAAAAACCATTATGTCTGGGTGAGTCCACCGAGCAATCAAAGGGAAGGGAGGGCAAACACAGCCAGGAAACAGGCTGCCGAATGAACTAAAACAGAAGAGTAGGGCATAAAGAGACCTCCGTGGTCACTGTGCATTCGGATATCACCACCTAACACAAACTGAAGAGCTCAAGGGGTTGTCTCCCTCTCGCGCATGAGCAAAGGCCTCCTGTGGCGAATGGTGCGGTCTCCCACTCTCTGCCTTGATGAGAAGAAATGTGCAATTATGTTCCCAATCCATCCCCCACCCTCCTGTCTTTCTCTGCCAGCAAATAGTCACCACGCTATTTCTATCGACTGCAATTCTTCTATAAGGGAAATGCATAAGAGGCTTTTTTTCCTTTCTCTCTCAAACTCCAGAGTATTTTTGTGTGTGTGTGTTTGTGTGCATGCGTTTTCAAGGAACAAATTCCCTGCAGAAGCAGAGTCACACACCTTATCACATCCACATTGAGTACTCCTCTGTCTGTGGAAGAATCAGAAAATGTAGACATAAATGTTGAGCCACCATGTGTGTATGTTTTATTAAAACTATACATTCTTCCTTAGCCAGAATATGTCTGCCTTTTAGAAAAGAATGACTGAAATCCAGTAGGTTTTGAGGGTTTTTGTTTATTTGTTTGTTTGATAGCACAGTGGTTATCTCTTCGGGGGAAAATTGTTTTTTTGTGGCTTCGAAAAAATACACACATATATATACCTTTTCTTCACCTAGCCCAGGGTTTCTCAACCTTGACACTGTTGATATTTTCGGTTGGATAATTCTTTGTTGTGAGCGACCATCTTGTGCACTGCGGGATATTTAACAGCATTTGGGACTCTACTCACCAAATGTCAGTTCCTCCCCTACACTGACTTGTAACAACCAGAAAGTATCTCCAAATGTTGCCAAATGTCCCCAGGGGGGCTAAATCAACCCCTGTTTAGAGGTAGAGAAAAGGCACAAGGCTCTCACAGTGGGCACTCTGTATGCGGGTTTACGTGAACACACAAAAATGTTTCCCACTGCTCTTGAGGAGACGGCACTGCAGCTGAACTTGGCCTTTACAGCCAGCATGGCCTGGCCATAGCTTACCGTCAGTTTGGATCTCAATCCATGCGTCCCCCACTCTCTTCACTCCAGCCACGCTGCCGGTGGCCACGGGGTTTAGCGGGAGCTGGTGCCTCTCCATGGAGTGGCCTTCGTGTACCCTCATTGCAGACTGGCTCCTGCTTATCCAACACAGCTCACTCAGGTGACACAGTCTCAGGTAAATGACAGTGAGGTCCTCTCTTAGTGGGTTTCGCCCCCTGTTACAGCCACGCTCCATGCTTTTTGTCTCTCCTTAGCCCTGGTCTCAGATGAAAGTTTCCATTTGCCTGTAGATTTTTGATAAATGTCCCTGCTCCCTAGTGGGCTGGACGTACCATGAGGGCAGAAACCAGGACCAGGTTGGTTTTGCTCTTTGATGGTCATTTTTTCACCATTGTTGCCCAGCATCCAGCACAGTTACGAGTTCATCCTGGATACAAGTACTTGAATAAATGAATATATGAATAAATAACTCAAAGGACTGTTTCCTGATAGGCTATTTCAAATAGCCTACTCCCTTGTTCCAGCAGGTAAAGAGATTTGAATTCAAATAGCTGCTACAATCAAAGAGACACCTTTTTATTTTAAAATCTTTATTTAGCTTTGTGCATTCAATTGACCCCTCAAAGATGTGGAAATAGTAGTAATTTAGATGTGATGATTTGGATTAGAATCAGCTGAATTGGAACACCTCAGGGCAGTGGTTCTCAAACTTTAATGCACTGGAATCACCTGGTGGACCTACAGAAGCACAGGTTGAATTGCTGAGCCCACCTCCCGAGTTTCTATAAGTAGGTCCGGGGTGAAGCTGGAGAATTTGCATTTCTATTAAGTTTCCAGGTGATGCTAATAATTCTGGTTGGGGTACCCCATATTTTGAGAACCTCTGTCCTAGAATAAGCAGAACCATGGAAAGCCTCTGGGAGCCTGAGCATCCCTCAGTAGTGGATTTTTTTTGCAAAAAAAAAAAAAAACAAAAAACTATTTTAATAACCATTTTACTGAAACATTGAGATTCAGAGGGCGAACCAGAATGGAGGAGTCATGACCATGCAGCTAGCTAGTAAGCTGTAGAGTCAAGAAACAGATCCAGCCCTGTGTGCAAGGCCTGTGCTCTTTAGCGACTCTGCCCACAGCTCTCTAACTTCCAAATGGCAAGAATTGCTGAAGGCATTTGTTACATGTCCAGGTGAATCACCTGATGAAGCGGGTTTGAAAAGCACTGCACCAGCCTTGCTGCCTGCCTCCCACTCAGAGACGCCGCTCTGGGACCGGGACTGCCCCTGGCCCCAGCTTCTTCCTGAGCCACCTCCGTGCTATTTCATCACTGAACTATGACACACGCCAACCCACTTGGCTCTTCTTCACTTGGGATCCCTCTAGAGGTGAGCAAGAGTGTGTTGGAATTCTGCAAAGCTGCAGAGTAAAAGGGCCCTCTTTAAATTCTTTTTGAGCCTCAAGTTTTATTCCTTGGTGAGCAATTTAAGACTTTTTAATTAAAAACAAAGCTATTATAGACTGTAAGAGTAAATGGGGTGTGTGTATGTGTGTGTGTGTGTGTGTGTGTGTGTGTGTGTGTGTTTAAGGTAAAATAGAGACGTCGGGTGAGCCTCATGCTTGATATGAGCGAATTGTTCCCCACCTTCATACAACCTCAACAAGAAGTATCTTCTTTTCTGCTGTTAGGATAATTTGATGACAAGTTTAAATGCTTTCTGGCTCAATACATGAAAGGATTCTGTTATCAGCCAGGGAAATAGTGAGGATATCCAAGGAGAATCTACTCTCTATCCTCTATCGGGGGTTTGAAGGGCACTTTTATTTCTGAAAGGCAGATAAAAAGGTAAGTCAGACATGGCACCTAACTTCATGAATTACAATTCAGTGGGGCCAGGGCTGCCAGATAAACTACAGAACGCCCAGTTCAGTTTGAATGTCAGATAGGAATATCGCAGGCACTACTTGGGATCATACTTATACTAAAAATGTTATTTGTGTTTATCTTGAGATTCAAAGTAACTAGATGTCCTGCTCCCTCTACCCCACCCCCCAAATCTAGCAGTCCTAAATGGGGCAAGTAAGCAAGTATCCAGGTACTCCCAATGCAATTCCAGTGCTGGCTGGGCAGTGTGAATTACTTCAAAGGAACTACAAAGCAAGTGATTTCAGAGAAGGCCGAAGTCACATCTGGTTGGGAAACTAAAGGAAGATGATGCAGAAGGTGGAATTGGAGTTGAGTCTTGAAGGATGAGCAAAATTTGGAAGAAGCAAGATGTGGGAGAGTGTTCCAAGCAGAAGGCAAAGGTAGGGAGACAGAAAAATATAGAGTAGGTTTAGTTCACCAGAGTATAGATTTTTGTGCCAAGGACATGAAGTTGGAAAAGGGGCCAGCCATGGTGGCTTATGCTTGTAATCCCAGCACTTTGGGAGGCTGAGGCAGGAGGATTACTTGAGGCCAGGAGTTTGAGACCAGCCTGGGCAGCATAGCAAGACCCCATCTCTACAAAAAGTTTTTAAAAATTAGCCAGGCGTGGTGGTGCACACCTGTAGTTCCAGCTACTTGGGAGGCTGAGGCAGGAGGATTACTTGAGGCCAGGAGTTTGAAACCAGCCAGGGCAACATAGCAAGACCCTGTCTCTACAAAAAATTTTTTTAAATTAGCCAGGCGTGGCGGTGCACGCCTGTGGTCCCAGCTACTTGGGAGACTGAGGCAGGAGGGTTGCTTAAGCCCAGGAGTTGGAGGTTTGCAGCACTAGTCTTGCACCACTGTACTCCAGCCTGGGCAACAAAGCAAGACCCTGTCTCTAAAAAAATAAATAAAATTAAAAAAAAAAAAAAAACGCCGGAAAGGGGTGATGAAGCCAGGCTGCAGAGGCCACAGCGAGCTGAGGCACTGAGGCATTTAGGACTAATCAGTTCCATAGGTACTGGGGAAATGCTGATGATTTCATGAGGACTGGGCTTTAAGGTAGATCAATCTGGCAGAAGTTTATAGAATGGACTAGAAGGAGAAGATCAATTAGAATCCTATTCCAATGGTCTGTATCTGTCTTTTTCCAATTACGGATCACAGCTTATTTAGCAGGCTATGAAGTCGATGTAATAGGTCATGACCAGCACTTTTTAAAAACACTTGTTTTTAAAAACAAGACAGAGTAAAACATTAAGAATATCATTATATATCAGCAACCATCACATTTAAGTGTTGCTTTAATAAACACTTATTTGTTTCATGTGTAGGGGGTGAGTGATAGATCATGATATAAAATATACTTTTTACAGAGTCACAGTTCAAAATATTTGAAGGCCATTGGGCTATGCCGTGGATAGGTCAGTTGGTTTCTTTGCCTTGTCCACACCACCTTCTCAAAGGATCAGTTCTCTCCCACCGACTCTGGCAGTGGCAGCTCAAGGTCCCCTGTGATCCCCAGCTCAGCCATAGCCTCCTAGACTAGGGTGAACATCTGACCCAGAAGAAACTGGTATATAGACTGGAGCTGAGCCAATCATGCCATCCTGAGAGGTCCTAGAGACATCGCCTACAGTTACACAGAATTGTGGGTTGCCGCTATGAGGATAGGAGAGGGACCACCTAGTCCCCAAGAGATGGGGAGAGGTGAGACCCAGTAAAGTCATTTATGAGCAAAGAGAGTAATTTTGTGTTCCAAATTTCCAGTTCCTGTCCTCATGTGGCCTCGTTGTTATTGCTGACCCTTAGATGTGTGTGAGATTGCTTATTGCATCTGCATGTTTTTATCTGCCATTAATACCCCCTTAAACGAGCTGGAGCAGGTCCAGTTCCTTGTTACCACCCGCTCTCTCACTAAAGCAGACTGTTTGGGCAGTCATTATGCCAACAAGTAAATATTCGTTGTGGAAATATATAATGATAACTATTTATTTGGTGCCTTTGTGTGCCCAGAAACAGTAGGGTAGACAATCCACTGGTCATGGCCACCATAGATGTAGGTCCTTACCAACACCCTACAGGTTCTATATTTTACAAATGCAAACACTAAGTCTAAGAGATTGAGAAATAACCCTGGGTCACCTCGCTATTGAGTGACAACAGGGACTCCGCCAGGCTCATCATCTTCTACCTGTAGTGCATTTTTCACCACATCGCTTGATGTGCCCAGTGAAGAACAAAGATAAGGTGAAGATGACAAGATCTCCAGCCCTGGTGACTATGAACATCGTCTAAACTCAAGCTGTGTTGTTCTTTTCCTTTTAAATTCTCCTCTTCAACTTACATTCAAGCATCCAATCGATCTTGCAGCACAAGACTGTTTCTGTACAGCCCCATATGAAGTGGAAATGGCTATTACATAGTTAATTTGATCAACAGTCAAGCCACACAAATCAGGTTTACCAAAAAAGTCTTCTTCAGAAGTAATTTGTCCTCTCTGATTGCTGGTTTCAGTCCTGCACCAGCTCCGTGTGTGAGATCAACAAGGCCCTGGCGAGGCCATGACGGGCGCATGATGGCCCAGCCCTCGAGCCCACCCCTAGTCCCTCGGTCCAGTTAGAATTGCGCCCACCCCTTGAGCACCCTCTAATGTCAAACAAAGAGGACCCAGGCTGCTGCGTACCATCTTCCTGCTCCAAACTTTTAATGGTTCTATTTCCTTCATGATAAAATCCACATTCTCATTATGATATTCGGTTCCTTCCAGAGCCTGGAACTGACCTGAAATGTAAAATCTCCCAACTTACATTGCACAGCTCATTCTTACATTCCTGCATGCATATATTCATGACGTGTTTGTGCAAAGAGTATTTATTATGTTCCTACCATGTGCCAAACCTGTTCTAGCTAGTGGGCATTCAAAAATTAGCAATAATGATAATAATAACAACTAACATTTATCAGGTGCCTAACACAGGCCAGATTCTAAACAATTTTATGTTCATCGTAAATGTGGAGATGGGTGCCATTATCATCCATTTTGCATTTGAGGAAACCAAGGCATAAAGAGGGTGTTTTCCTTCCTTGAGGCGACACAACTAGTACATGATAGAGCCAAGATTCAACCGCACTTTCCGACCCCAGAATCTAAATGCTGAGCTGTTGTTTCCACTGCATGTCTAGAACGAGACCGAAACAGTTCCTGTCTACAGGCAGCTCACTGTCTCGAAGGAGAGATAGGATGTGTCAGTACAATGACACGCAAATACAGGGTGTTGCAGTGAAAGTCTGGAAAAGCTGTCAGTCTCACGGAATCTGTTTACTTGTTATCCCCAGTGCTCCAGCAGCAAATTTCTCCCCTCTGCCTTTGCTCACTGCATTTCCCTTTATAGGGTCCCTCGCAGCTTCTCCCAGTTTGTCCCACCACACTGCTGCCTCAAGGGCTAGATGCCTCCACAGGTCCCCTCCCTGCCACGGTGCACTGAGCTCATCAAACACAATGCTCCTTCCTGCCTAGCCTGGCCTCACCTTAGCATTCTTCTCAACACTGGCTGCAGGGCAGCTGCTTTCCTCAGTTTCCCATGGTCACCCGGGGTCAGAAAATATTACATGGAAAATTCCAGAAATAATTCACAAGTTTTAAATTTTGCATCTTTCTGAGTAGCGTGATGAAATCTCGTGCCATTCTGCTCTGTCCTGCCCAGAACACGAATCACCCCTTTGTCCAGCGTCCCCACGCTGTCTACGCTACCTGCCCATAAGTCACTCGGTAGTTAACAGTTATCAGATTGACTGCCACAGTATCAAAGTGGTTGTGCTAAAGGAATCCTGATTTTACTTTTATCACAGTGTATCATTTTAATTATTCTATTTTATTATTAGTTACTGCTGTTAATATCTTACTGTGCCTAACTTATAAATTAAACTTTGTCATAAGTATGTACGCATAGGAAAAAACAGTGCACACAGGGTTCGGTACTAACCGCAGTTTCAGGTATTCACGGGGGATCTTGGAATATATCCCCCAAGTATGAGGGGGGACGACTGTAATTAGAATTGGCACATAAGATGATTTTGTCTCTCAGAGTTAATTTACCTGGAATCATTTTGTAAACGAGGAAGTGGAGGCTTGGCAAACTTGAATAACCAGCCTGAGGTCACAGGGCGGCGAGACAGACCGAGGTCTAGAAACCAGGCCTCCTCCCTCCCGTTCCAGGGCTGTGTCTCCCGCCCTGCACCCTCCCCATTCTCGGCCTGCCCATATCATCTCTTCCCAATCATGAGAAATGATGATAAATGAAATCCAAGTAAGCAGAGACGGAGAAGGGAAGTGAAATGCCAATTACTCAGTCCCGACAGACTGGGTGCCCGCTTGCAAGCTGCAGAGGGGTACACCTACGAAATGTCTTTAATTAGAAACAGAGTCTGATGAAAGGTTGGCAGTGTCTCTGGAATCCTTGTTTGCATTTAAGTGCATGGAACACTATGCATTTATATCATTTCCATGCCGTATTTGAGTCGAGGAATATTAAATATTTATTCTTCATCAGTTACTGAGTAACGTGCTGCTCAACTTTCCTATTTACTAGCACCATTGATTTATTCAGTCCATGGACGCATTTCCAGATGGATATTTGAAATATTCCTTTCAGTAAATTCTTAGGTGTTTAAAGAAAACTAAAATGTACAAACAAAGGCTTAGGAAGCACACACCTACAAGATTAAGTAGTGGGCTTCTCATGGTCATTATATCTCACGGGGTAGTGGACAGGACCTTTAGAACCGAGAAGATTGGGGTTTGCATCAAAATTCTGTTCTTGCTGTGTGGGCTTGGCCAAGTTAATCAACCTCTCTGAGCCTGGTTTCTCCACTCTCTCAGAGATACAAGATTGGTATGAGACAAGAGGAACTATATTGTGTATGATTCTGAAAATGGCATCTGTTGTTATTCTTTATCCCACCTTGCACAACTTTGTTTATGCTGTGCTGTGCTTGGAAAGCCATGCTGGGTGTTTAAATTCTCCACATGCAACAGGTACACGACAAATCCCCGCTGCAAAGCTTGCCCTGACTAGTCCCCCCCCGCCGGTGATCACTCTCTCCTCTGAATTCCCAGACTGCTTATAATTTCAGCCAGTCACTTGGGTACTTGATGTACACTGCCTAAGATTGTTACTTAACCTTTGATGCATATTTCTGTTTTCTTGCTAAAAATATTTTTGTCTACTTTATGCTGAGGTAATAATAGCCAACAGTCAGTAAGCACTTACCACACACATTCTAAGCCTCCCCTTGTGGTCACCATGTGTGTGTTAGTTTGGGTTCCTCATTGTGTGGTGGTGGGGTCCCACAGGTGAGTATCAGGCAATGGCCCTCACCTGGAAGTCTCATGGCGTCACCTCTACCACTTGCTATTGGTTGTGGCAGTCACAGGCCCACCCAAGTACAAGAGGAGGGAAAATAGACTCCACTCTGGATGAGGGAGTGGCAAGGTTCTGGAAGAACGTGTGGGGCCAGAAATACTACTGTAATTGTTTGGGGGAAACACAGAATATATGTGCTATGAGGGCAAGAAATTATGTCTGTTTTGCTCCCTATTTGGTTCCTTTGTCTAGGATAGAACTGATCCCTCCCTGCCAGTACTACACAGTCCACTGTGGGGGGGCTGTAATCTTTTTTTTTGTAATAGTTTAGTTTATTTTAACTGACAAATATTAGTTTTATGTATTTATGAAGTAGAGAGTGATATTTTGATACACGTACACAGTGTGTAATGATCAAATCAGGGTAATTAGCATATCCATCACCTCAAACATTTATCATTTCTATGTGTTGGGAACATTCGAAATGTTCTCTTTTAGCTATCTGAAAATATACAACAAATTATTGTTACACAGCTCATTTTTGTCAGATGAATAAAAGAGTGCCAGTTTGTGAGACCTGTGACTTCTCAGATGCCTTGTTCTATGGAAGGGTAACCCGAGACCCACTGAAGACAATGGACCTGTCCAAAGGCAGGACTGGGGCTAAACGTGGGACTCCTGCTTCCAGTCTCGTGTTCTTTCCATGCTCAGAATTTTGAGTCTCTTGGATGAAGTTACTGGGGACATTCCAAGAGTAAAAACCACGTTTTGATTCAAAGTCTGGTGATAATGACCAATTTCAGAGCTCTCAGAGAGCTCCTAGAAGTAACAACTTTTCTCACAGCAAAATATCAGTAGTGTAAATTGCTGTTTGTTAATAAACTTGTAGGACTGCACCATATTCATAGAAATAGTAGAAACCTAGAGAACAATTATTGCAGAATTGATCACCTATGACTCAACCCAATGAGATTTGGATTGTCTTACGTTTTGAGGTGGCAATGAACCAAATGCTGTGATATTTTAGAAGGACCATGGATTGCCTTCCGAGTAGGATTTCAAGCAAGAAATCCTGCAGGGGACTCCTGGTGGAATTTTATGTAGGTCCTGTGCAATATATGTTTAGAAAATAACTGCTAGCCCAGTTGCAATGTTTTAGCGTTCTGGTTTCGGAAGACTACACAGTGTTTATGTCACCCAATTAAACCAACTTATTAGCAGGTTAGTCTTAGATGATACTGTTAAATTTAATTGAGAGCTGAAAGAGAATAAATCAAAGGTCAAAGCAAAGCCTGCAGCATTTCCCAGTTAGAATACTGAGAAGTCAGAGAGAAGAGACAGAAACTTGGGAGCAACCATAGAGCAGACCTGCCGACTCATCGGTTTTGCTGCCAGATTCCCTGGACTCAAACAGCGCCTCCATCACCTCCGAGCTTGGCAGGAAGCTTGGGCCGTTCTGCCTGTCTCTGAGAGAGGAGAAGGCTCATTACTCCCGCTCCCTTGTTGTGGCTCGGTTGATGATCCCCTCTGTGTTTGCCCCATGATCTTCATCTAGACAGACAGAGGCTCACTTACCCTGCCTTCTTTGCCAAATCCTCCTTTACATAATATCAGGTAGGTGAAAACCTCTTGTCTCTTCCCCTAGAATCATTTCCAAAGTGAGGAGAGAGTGACATCAAGCCTTGGCATTGTCTGAGCAGAAACCTGAGCCGACAGATTCGTGTTACTTTGCAGAAAATGTTATTGAGCTCTCTGACCTGCTAAGTGCTCCACCAAATCCTCACAGCAACCCTCTGAAGTAGGTACTATTACTGTACCCATTTCACAGATGAGAAAACAATGGCTCAGAGAAGTTAAGTAGCCTAGGAAGAACAGAGCTGAGCTTCAGACTAAGATCTGCCTGGCTGCAAAGCCCTTGCTATCAAGATCTGCACAAAACTGTGTGTAGAATCTAGAATCCTTATAGCAGCCTGCAGGGCCCTGAGTGTTCTGGCCTCAGTTTCCTCTCTGAACCTTTCCTTCTCCCTCCCTCATGCTATTGCAACTAATGTTCCTGGAAGGTGCCAGGCACGGCCTTGCCGTAGGCCATTTCTCTAGCTGTTCCCTCAACTTGGAACATTTTTACCCCAAATATCCCTTGACTCACTTTCTGACTTCAAGTCTTTGTTCATGTCTCCTCTTTTCAACGAGGCTTATTCTGACCTGTTCAATTCTTCAAACTGCCTCTACCCTCCACTCACCCTAATCCTTTTAACCGGTTTGACTTTCTTCTTTTTTCCATAACGCTTGGAACTTTCTTGCACATTATATAATTTGCTTATCTTCAGGTTTATTGTTTAGCTGCCTCTCCCACCGAAATGTATGCTCAATGAGAGGAGGGTAATTCGTTTAGTTCACTAATGTGACCCAAGCACCTATAACAGGACCTGAAAAGTACCAGCTGCCCGATAAATAGTTGTCAGATGGGATGACCCACCCATCCCTAGAAGTACATTTGCCGTTCTTCAACCTTTCTTTCTTCCTTCTTCTTATGCTTAGAGATTTTCACATGCCTGAGTCATGTTTCACAAAAATCTTTCTAATATCTCTGAGTATTTATTTGGAATTTGGGTATATTCTATTTACATTTATATACAGCATCTTTCTTCACAATCTTTCTGATTTCCTTCCTTCCTTCTAAGATTTGACAAGCCACCTACCATATGCCTGGCACTCTCCCAGTTTCTGGGGATGAAATGATGAAAAATTCACCATCTTCAACCTCTCAGAAATCACTTATTGTCTTAAATTAGACTCACCAGAAGCTGATCCCGAGACCAGAATTCACTTGCTGGTGATGTATTCAGTGCTCCCTGGAGAAACCAGTGAGGAATTAGGGGCCTCGGGACAGGGGCTGGGATTAAAGCCAATCAAAGGTGCTATTTCAGGCAAAATTTCAGCCTGATCTTGCCAGGGAGGTCTGGAGTCTAAATTACCTCTCAGAGTTTGTCCACCCAAAGGCCAGGGAGCTGGGCCTTCAAACCATGACCCCAGTCAGTCTTGGACTAAGCACTGTCCTGGGGGTGAAATCACCCCCCATGCACGCCCCCTCTCTACCTGAAGTAGCTCCAGGCCAAAGGAGCTGCAGGGGCTGCTGTGAGAGGCAACAGCACACAGAAGACAGGGGAGGGGGCCCAGGTACAGGAGATTCTAGGGGACCTGCATGGGGCACAGACAGGGTCCCCTCTGCTTATTTGTCCTTAACATTCAATTTGGAGCTTGATTGCTTTCTATTTTTTGCTGTCTTTCTCCCACCTACACCCCTGTGCTTTCCAGATTTCTTCCTTCCTCCCTATGGCTGCATATGTTGAGCATCTATAATGGACCAAACACTATACCAGGGGCTGAACATCAGGCCCCTGTTCTCTTGGAGTCCACGGCCTGCTGCTGCTTCCTCAAACACACCACGTGTCTTTACCACCAGGACAGCTGTATCCTGAATCACCCCCATTCAGCATTTTTTTTTCTATTGAATATTTTAACCAATGGAGGACTTTTCATGACCTTCCTAGAGCTGCTCAGGTACTCAGCATCTATGAGGGTGTTCAGAATCCCTCCCAGTTTTGTGTAACCCAGGAATTTAGTTGGTAACAAATCATTGACGGAATCATGCTAAAGCATATGTCTGTAGATGAGTTTCTAGGTTGGCACAGGTACAACTAACCAGTACTTCTGGAAATATGTGCTTAATGAGCTCCCACTGGCTTTACTATTGTCCTGTCTGGCTTATTTTTTTTTCCTTTTGGTATTTCATGGCAGATTTTTGTCACATTCAGCTAATACAATCCAATCATGCTATATCTGTGGTATTCTCCTGAATTTCATAGAGCTTCATGGAAGGAATATCTTGGAGTCAGAAAAGCTTGGTTCAAATCCTGAATCTGTCACATCTCACACATTACCTGGGGCAAAACACTCTGAATCTCAGGTTTTTGCTTATAAGACAAGGAAAATAAAACTATCTTATAAGGATATTATAAGTACCTGTTAGGTACTCAAAAAAAGTGATCAATAAATGATAACCATTTCTTAGACTTATCTCATTTTTAAAAGGGGGGAAAATTTATAGTTTTGCATCTTTGTCCTTAAAGAACAATTCTCTATCAGTTATCTGTTGCCACAATAATGCTAAATACCTAATAACCCCCAAAATTTCATTGGTACACCACAATTAACATTTATTTGGGCTCGTAAGTCTATGGGTCAGCTGGGTGATTCTGTTGATCTGGACTGGGCTCAGCTGATCTAATTTGGGTTGCCCGTGTGTCTGAGGTCAGCTGGTGAGTTAGCTGGGAGCTGGCTGGTCTAGGATGGCCTCCTCTGAGCCAGCTGGTCTCTCCTCCATGTGGTCTCTCATCATTCAGCAGGCTACCCTGAGCTTGTTCTCATGACATGTTTGGAGTCCAAGAGAGACAACGGAAGCATGTAAACTGTCTTGTGAGGCCCAGAATCAGCAATGGTATACCATCGGTTCTGCCATACACTGTTGATCAGAGCAAGCTACAGGACTGCCCATATTCAAGGGGGCAGGTGAACTTGACTCCATATCTTGATGGGAGATGCTGTGCAGTCACATTGCAAAGGCCGTGGGTATATGGAGGCCATTAGTGGGGGTCCGTATGCAACCACCCGACTGCAGATACATTCATTTTTCCTTCCTTGTACATGTCCTCTTCCTGGCAGGCAAGGCCTCTCCTCCCCAACATGAGCCTCTGCCCTGGCTAGCTCAGGCTCTGGCCTTTGTCTTTGTGGCCTCACCATCTCAGCTCCCAGGAGCAGTGCAGTCTTCCTCCCTCTCACCCATTCCAGCCCTAATCATCCTAAAAGGACTGTGTTCAAATCTTACCCCCTCCCTGTAGCCATTCCCAGACTCTTCTTGAGTTCTTCCTTCCTGAACACTTACTAACACTGGTTAACAAATACAAGCCATTCAGGTTAAATATGTTTCTAAATCTAGGGATTAAATAAAAGTTAGAAGATATTGGGAATTTCTTAAACTCCACTGGCCAAGCCTAGGAGAAGATTGCAAAGAAGGAAGACCACAGAGGGAAGTTGTATAGAATACTTAGGCAAAGTCCCAGCAGTCAGACCAACCCAGGTTTGAATCCCCACTCACCCACTCACAAGCTGTGTGACTTTGGACAAACTACTCAAATTCTCTGAACCTAA
>CAUYRB010013835.1:0-15394 GCA_963574695.1 Propithecus perrieri
GGTTACAAAGTCTTTCAAAGGTTAATTTCTAAATTCTAAGGTAAGTTTATCATTTAAACAGAGGGGTTAAACAGAGATATGTAGGCTCCATGTTTATTAGGTTATCGTGAATGGAGACAGGTAGTCTAGAGTGGTTTAAACAAAAGCTTTGCTTTTAGCCATTCCGGAAGCTGTCGTTTCCGGGAAGCTGTTTGTTCCGGGGGGCACTCCATTGTCAGCTCTCAGCCTATAGTTTTAACAGATTCGCTTTGCTTTACAAAGCAAATCCAATTCTTTAGGTCTGAGAAACACGGCGCCTTGTGGGATACAGCCGCTACTGCCTTTCAGAGACGCCCTTCCGAGTGTAACAGCATTCGAAATGCAAACCAACACGTTCACATATTCTTTCAGGGCAAAGCGCTGCAAAACTCCTAAGACAAATCCTGTCCCAAAACACGTTTAATACTAATTCATGGAGCAACAGTCCCCGTGCTCCTGGGAGGCCACGGCCTCGCAGAAGGCAGGGCCCGGGCCTGGGCTGCGAGACCCATGCTTGGTGTGATCCACCCTCGGCCCCTCTGCTGCGCCCTCCGCCCACCCGGAGGCAGAGCAAGTTCTCTCGGGTGGGGTGGTGCCGGCACACGGGGGCCCGGCGAGCGGAGCCCCTGCTGCCCTTGTTCGGGGTCTGTGGTGGGGGGGTCTTGTGATCTGGGGGGTCAGAGAAAAAAGACCTGAGCTCTGCCCTTGGGGGCTTCTGGTCCAGGAGACCTGGCCTGCAGGTCGGTCCGTTGTAGGTGTGGGGGGCTCCAGGGCCCTGGGCGGTGGGCTGGTGCGGGGCCTGCCTTCGCCAGACTGTGTGTGTCTGCGTGTGCGTGACCAGCGTGCGCCTGCAGGTGTGTGAACACAAGTGCTTGGGCGTGTCTGTGTGTCTGAGTGTGTGCCTGTGTGCTGAGGAGCGCTGGGCGGCGGCTGTGGCCTGGACGTGCCCTGGAAGCCCCTGGTCCTCTGGCGTCCTGTCTGGACCAAGTCCTCGGTGCGGTGTCTCTGGAGCGGCCGCGGGGCTGCACAGCCCTGGGCTTTCTGCCCCGGCCTTTGCCACCTGTGCCCTGGCAGCCCCCAGGCCGCAGGAGCTCGGCCTCCCTGGCGGGAGGACAGGGCCCAGGGGCAGGTGCCGCAGCCAGACCCTGGCAGGCCATTTCTGCCCCAGTGCTGCGTCGGAGTCCCTGCGAGCTGGGCCTGCTGGCATGGAGGGAGTCCCTCCTTGCAGGGCCAGCACCTCAAGCGGATTCTCTGCTAACAAGAGTCTGGGCATTTGACCAGTTGGCCCTAAAAATGGTCTTAACAATTCGCACGCCCTCGGCCAGGGCCACCCCACCCTAGTCCCCTCTGTACGGTCACTGCTGTGATTGCTGAGGTGTTTCCCTTATGTTTTTGGCCACTGGGTTTCTTCTTTCCTCGAAGGGCTCGTTGCTCACTTTTCTTTCTTGTGGGTTCCTGAGCACTCTTTGCATATGAGGGAATCCTTCCCTTTGTCACCCCCCATTTCTACTGGACTTTGTGGAGAGCCCCGTAAGCAGGTCTCTCCAACCAGGGAATCCGCCTCCTTATCCCGAGGAGGGGTAGCCTGTGCCCACCCTGGGCTCTAGGTTCTTTCTGAGGGTGGCGGCCGCTCAGTTCGTTGGCACATCTGGGCTGGTTGGTGGGACAGGGCCAGGCACTGGCTTTCTGTCTGTGCTCAGTGGATGGATGGATTGGGCTGGCGACTGGTGGTCCTGGGGGCCACACCGGCCCCACCTTGGTGACTGTGCGGCCGTGTTCCCGGGGCCTTCGACACTGACCACCGCAGCGGCCCTCTGGTCCCCCTGGGGGATGTCGATTGTTGCCTGAGAAGTGGGAGTGAGTCTGGGCTGGGATCCGCTGAGCTGGGGCCACGCCTCAGAGTCGGGGGCGCCTCCTCCGCGTCCTTGGGGAGCCAGCCTCACACCGCCCCGCCAGGCAAAGTGCGCGCAGGGACGTGGGGTCGTGAGAAGGAACTTTACTAAGAAACCGCAAAGGAAAGAGACAGGGCCGCCAAAGCCCGAGGCTGGGGCAGGTCTCGGCGTGGGGCCGCCAGCTGCTGTCCCGTGGGGGCCCTTCCCTGGCTGTGGGGCCCCGTTGGCCCCCGCTGCTGAAGCCTCGCGCGGTCCTGGGGCCTTGTCCCGGAGGGCTGCTCTGCGTCCTCCCTCTGCGGGGGTGGAGGCCGGGAAAGGGCCGGGGGCTGGGGCCACGCGCTGGGGTGGCACCGGGCTGGGATGGTGTCCTGGGTTTGGCTCTGGACTCTGGGCAGTGGGCCCAGCTTTGGACCTGCAGGCCGCGGCCCTCGTAGTGTTGCGGTGATTGTCCCGTCACGCGGGAGTGAGCCTGGGCCGCGGGCCTGAGGCCAGCCAGGGTGGCCGGCACCCCAGCCCAGGCACCCTGGGGAAGGGGCTTGTCCCCAAGTGGGGTGGGGGTGGGGAGGGGAGGGGAGGGGAGGGGAGGGGTGGGGCTGTGATTGGCAGGTCCCTCAGTGCCTTGGACCCGGGGGCTGAGCTGGAACCTCCTGGACTCAGGTACGCTGGCTGTCAGCCGATAGTGGCGTCATCGTGTCCCCAGCTCTGGCCCCCTCGAGAGGCTTTCCTGCCCCCCTCTGCCCACCCAGGGCAGAGCGGCAGCCCGGGTCTCGGGCGAGGGCAGGCAGAAGCGGGGCGGCGTGCAGCGCCGGCTAGAGGACGTTGGCGTAGTCGTGGGGCGTCTGGGGCCTGCCCTGCCGTGCGGCGGCGATGACCGGCCTCACCTGGGAGGAGGGTGTGTGTGAGGGTGGCCCTGCCCGCCCGGGTCCGCACGCCCGCCCCCGGGGCGAGAGCTGGGGGAGCCCCGACCTTGGAGAGCGTGACTGCGGCGCTGTAGCTCACGCTGAGCAAGAAGAGCGCGAAGAAGACGCACAGGCTGGTCCACGGCCCGCCCGGCTCCTGGCTCTCGGCCTCCTCTGTGCAAAGGTCCCGGAGGTCCAGCTCTGGGGAGACTGGCCAGTTAGCCCTCCCTGGCCTCCCGTGGCGACAGCGGGCAGGGGTGGGGCCTCGCTGGCCTTGGGCAGCCCCCGCTGAGGCCCGAGGGGCAGAACTCCTTGCCCGGCCCCCTGGGACTGAGGGTTGGGGGCCCAAAGCCCCGAGTTGGCCACCGGCTGTGCTGGAGCCCTGGCCCTCTGGCCTCTCGCGACCACCCGCCCTGCCCCCCCGGCCCCACGGTGGCCTGGCATCTCCCTCCGTTCCTCCCGCTTCTTTCCTGGCACTGGCACCTGCCTCGGCCCTGCAGACCCCCCTCCACGCCCGCCATGGCAGGCTGGCTCCACCCCGCCCCACCAGCCCGGGGCCCTCCAAACCCTCAGGACAGGCCCAGGCTCCCCAGCCCGGCCCCCGGGCCCCTGCATGCAGGCTCTGGCCCCAGGACCACAGGCGGGTGCCTGCGCGGCCGGGCTGGCCACGCAGACTTTGAGCCCGGGCCTGTGGGTGAGTCCAGAGCTGCCTGTGCTCCGGCCTCCCACCCTGCAGCCTCAGCCTGGCCGCTCCGGCCCCTCTTGCCCTGAGCCTGGGCCGGCCGGTACCCTGCACGGTTCATCTGTCT
Organism: Propithecus perrieri; assembly: GCA_963574695.1. Classification (NCBI taxonomy): domain Eukaryota; kingdom Metazoa; phylum Chordata; class Mammalia; order Primates; family Indriidae; genus Propithecus; species Propithecus perrieri. The sequence goes on from CAUYRB010013835.1 coordinate 3,619, forward strand.
CTAGTCGCCGCCAGGCCCGGGCCCCGCCCAGGGCCCTCGTCTGCTATGCCCAGGGTGAGCCCGGAGTGTGCACCGCGGCTTCCGCCTGACGGACGTGCCTGGCCCGCAGAGGGGCGGAGGCTGTGTCTTAGACACGGGCCGTGCGCTCGCGGGGTGCCTGATGCCTGCTTTTCGAGTGGGCGTGGTGGGTTCTTTGTGCGCAGTCGTGCGCACTGCTGTGGGATGAGGGCTTTCGGGTCCAGGCGTGTGTGTCCGACGTGCACGCGGTTTGGGGCCTGGGTGGGCTGGACGTGACCCTGGCTCTGCCCCCTCACCCCTCCCAGGAGGGCAGGTGCCGCCTGCTCGGTGCGCAGTGCGGCGAGCAGGAGAGTGGGGGCAGGGCGTGTTCGTGTTCCTGTGTGTGTCCGCTGTCTGTCCACGAAGGCGTTCACTTGTGTGTCCATGTGTGTCTGTGTCCGTCTGTCTGCGGGGTGCAGCTACACGGCGGGGGAGGGCTGGGGAGGTGGGGCCACAGGAGGAAGCCACGCGGGGCGCTGGGGACACTGGGCCTCTCTGCGTCCGTCTTGGACCCCGTGGCCCAGGCGTGCGGGGGCAGGTTGGGGAGGCCTGGCCGGAGGGCAGTGTGTGCGTGTTCGCGCTGTGCTTGTCACGTGGGATGTCGTGAGCGTGGCACGGCATGGTGGTGCAGGGCGCCGCTGGGCTCCCTGGGTGACCTGCTGTGGGCGTGGGCTCTGACGCGTGCGCACGGCGCAGTGGGCGAGACTGAGCGTGCGAGGGCCTGCGAGGGCCGGCACCTCTCTGGAGATCCGTCTGGATGGCGCGGGGCTGGGCTGCGAGACGGGGGACAGCCAGAGGGCGCGGGGTGCGAGTGGGCTCGGCCACTGGCCCCTGTGCTGGGCCGGCGTCTGCCCCGCCCGCCGTGCGCAGAGGGGAGGGCGGGTGGCACGGGCTTGGTGGTGCCGTTGGGGTCCCGTGTCTGCGCTCAGGTGGGGGTTGGACGTGGGCTCTTTCTCCACCCCCAGGGCCGTGTGTCCGGGGGACGGGAGCTGGGGCCTCCAGGAGGGATGGCACCGCAGGGGCTGGGCCGGGCTCCCCCTGGCCCTCCCTGAGGACCCTTCTGGCTCTCTGGGCTCCTTTGGGGGCGGGGCGTCTGTGCCTCAGCCCTGCCCCCTCCGCCGCCCCTCCCCTGGGGGTCCCGCCCGCCCTGCCGAGACGCCCCCGCCCCACAGCCCTGTCCACTCCCAAGAACGGGTGCACCCCGGCTCCGAGCAGGCACTGAGCATTTATTGGGTGGCTTCCCAGCGCTGTCACGCGGTGGACAGAGGTCTGGCTGCTGTCCTCCCCTCGTCCCTGCTGGACGGAGCCCTGGGAGGGAGGGGTGTGAGGACATCATTTACCGGGATTTTTAGACACTGCTTTGTCGGTGGTCCTATTGTCGCCGGACAGCGTCTCATGGACCACGCGGCAGGCAAATTCGTCGTTCTGCTCCCACTCTGCCCGCGCCACCTCCAGGCGGCTGAACACAAAGAAGGCAGTGCTGGCGCTGTTGGCCTTGCGGGGCGGCGTCGTGCTATGCTGGTCGTCCGGCAGCGGCACCTTGTTACGCAGCCACTGCACCGAGATGTCCGGCGGGAAGAAATTCTGGATCAGGCAGGTGAGGGTGAGCCTGTCCTGGGTCCCCAGCTGCTCCGCGGGTGGCGGGAACACGTAGACCTCTGGGGGGATGCGCTGGCCTGTGCACAGGTGTGGGGTCAGCCAGGCTCCACCTCCTCTCTGACCCCAGCCCCGTCCACCTGCGGCGTGGCTCACCGGGGGTCTTCGAGATGGTCCGCACGAGGGCCCTGGGCAGCTCAGGGTGGGTCACCCTGCACTGGTAGGTCTCGCCCTTGACCCAGTCGCTGGCCTCCACCGGCAGGGTGGACGTGACGGTGACCGTCCCGTTGTACTGCTCCTTGAATACTGGGGTTCCCGGCCTCACGGGCTTCCTGCTGTCCCGGGACCAGGTCAGGCTCAGGCCCTCCTTGCTGGCCAGGTCCACCACCAGGCAGGTGATCTTGGACGACTTCTGGACAAACAGCTCCAGGGGGCTGGGCCGGCTCAGGTAGGCGGTCACCCCTCGAGGGTCCGGGTCTGCGGCACGCGGGAGGGGCTGCCTGAGACCCGGCCCGCCCCGCCACCCTGGCCCCTGTGTCTTGGTGTCAGGCAGGTGGGGGATACCTGTGCACCTCCGGGCGCTGTCCTCAAAGATTTCCCCTTGGTAGGTGACCCGGCAGGTGTAGGTCTTCTCGGACGCCCACTCCACCCAGGTGATGTTGAGCTCGCTGTGTGTGGAGGCCAGCTCGCCCTCGATCTTGTCTGGGGCGGTATGCCAGATTGCATTCTCGGCCACCTGCCCCTGCACCAGCCAGGTGACCTTCATGTCACTTGGGGTGTAGCCGGAAATGAGGCACAGGAGCTGGATGGGGGAGGAGGCGCCCTCCGGGGGCTCACAGGAGGAGTGGAACAGCTTCACGGTGGGTGGGGAGAAGAAAGCGGAGCAGGCTGTGGGCAGAAGTGGTGGGTCGTGAGGCCTCCCAGCTGCCCCGAGCCCTGCGTCCCCGCCTCTCGGCCCCCCAGGCCCCAGCCCAGGCCCCCGAGCATGCTGCGTGTTCCCGGCATTTGAGCCCACCCCTTCCCTCCACCTCCTTCTCTCCCTCAGCCTAGCACTGTCGGAAGTCCCTCTTCCTCTGACTGCGGTCTCTCTTGCTGCAGCTGTGGTGCGCCTAGCCCTTGCTCACCTCCGACTGTCCGGTTGACGTTGGTGTTGGATGGGGCATGCACCACGCTGCAGGTGAACTTCTGCTTGGCCTCCTCGCTCGAAGCAGTCACCCAGCTGGTGGTGGAGTAGAGGCCGGAGGTCCCGAGCAGGGAGGCCGGGAGGATCCTGGCATCCTTACTGAGGGAGCCTGTGACCCAGGTCACGGTCACTGGCTCTGGGAAGTAGTCCATGACCAGGCAGCCCAGCATCCAGGAATCGTTGGTGGCGGCTTTGCAGCAAGGGGCCAAGGGGAAGACACTGGGGCCCTGGGTGGAGGCTGTGGGGACAGGACCCTGTCAGGCCTGGGGTCTGGGTGGGCGGGGGGCTCAGTGGACGAGGCTGCACCCGGCTCCCTCTGGGGCCTTGGCTCACCCTCTCATTCCTTGGGCTGGGCTCAGGAACAGGGGCATCCCCAGGGTGTGCCCCAACCCCAGCCCCGAGTGGCTGTGATGTGAGGTCTTGAGGGGCTGAGGTGCCAGGCGTGCCCTTCGGCTGAAGCCCAGAGCCCATGACCCCAAAGGGCTTGGGCGCCCAGGCAGCCCTGGGAGTCACCAGACTATCCCCTCGCCAGCCAAAAACCCCTGTGGGGCTCGCTGTGGGTGGTCTGCCCCCTCCACTGGCGTCCCGGATGTGGGTGCAGAGACTTGGCTCTAATGCACCTGGATAGAGTCAAAGACCCCATCGGAGGCCGCTTGGCTGCTTCTGCACCCCTGCCCGGGCTGCTCTGGCCAGCCCTGCCTGCTCTCCACCCTGGCCCAGCTCTCGGTGGCCAGCCCGGCTCTGCCCACCCAGTCCAGCCGAGCAGAGGGCCTTGAGTCAGGACAGCCAAGGTCAGCCGAGACCTGCGGATCCGTGAAGTCCAGCTTCCCAGGTCCAGTCTTGCTGAGACCAGCGTGGCCCATCTCAAGACAGCCCAGCTAAGTCCAGGTGAGCCCGGCTCAGCCCAGCTCAGCACAAGACATCCCGTAGCAGAACATTGACTCATTTTAGTCCCAGGAACTCAACCGTCTTCACTCTGATTCCACTCATCTCAGCCAGACAGGGAGAGATAGTAGGTCGGCTCAGCACAGCTCAGCCCAACAGACTTTAGTTAAGCCAGGCTGATGGAAAATTGCCACAGCAGGCCAGGTAGACTCAGGCCAGTTCAGCCCAGCTCATCCTAGCTCAGCCCAGTTCAGCTAAGCCCAGTCCAGCTCAGCCGAGTTCAGCCCAGCCCAGCCCAGCCCAGCCCAGCTGAGCTGAGCCCAGTTCTGGCCAGCCCAGCCCAGCCCAGCCCAGTTCAGCCCAGCTCAGCCCAGCCCAGCCCAGCCCAGCTCAGCTCAGCCCAGGACAGCTCAGCTCAGCCCAGTTCAGCCCAGCTCTGCTAGGCCCAGCTCAGCTCAGCACAGCCCAGTTCAGCCCAGTTCATCCCAGCCCAGCCCAGGCCAGCCCAGCGCAGCTCAGCTCAGCTCAGACCAGTTCAGCCCAGCCCAGCCCAACCCAGCTCAGCTCACCCAGCCTAGCTCAGCTCAGCTCAGCCCAGCCCAGCCCAGCCCAGTTCAGCTCAGCCCAGCTCAGCCCAGCCCAGCCCAGTTCAGCTCAGCTCAGCTCAGCCCAGTTCAGCCCAGCTCAGCACAGTTCAGCCAAGCCCAGCTCAGCCCAGCCCAGCTCAGCCCAGCCCAGCCCAGCTCAGCTCAGCTCAGCCCAGTTCAGCCCAGTTCAGCCCAGCCCAGCTCAGCTCAGGCCAGCTCAGTTCAGCCCAGCCCAGCTCAGCCCAGCTCAGCTCAGCCCAGCACAGCCCAGCTCAGCCCAGTTCATCCCAGCCCAGCCCAGCCCAGCCCAGGCCAGCTCAGCTGAGCCCAGTTCAGTACAGCCCAGCCCAGTTCAGCTCAGCTCAGCTCAGCCCAGTTCAGCCCAGTTCAGCCCAGCTCAGCCCCGCCCAGCCCAGGCCAGCTCAGCTCAGCCCAGCCCAGCCCAGCCCAGTTCAGCCCAGCCCAGCTCAGCTGAGCCCAGTTCAGCCCAGCCCAGCCCAGTCTAGCCCAGCCCAGTTCAGCTCAGCTGAGCTCAGCTCAGCCCAGCTCAGCCAGTTCAGCCCAGTTCAGCCCTGTTCAGCCCAACTCAGCCAGTTCAGCCCAGTTCAGCCCAGTTCAGCTCAGACCAGCTCAGCCCAGTTCAGCCCAGCCCAGCCCAGCTCAGCTCAGCCCAGCCTAGCCCAGCTCAGCCCAGTTCAGCCCAGCCCAGCCCATCTCAGGTCAACCCAGCCCAGCCCAGCTAAGCCCAGCCCAGCCTAGCCCAGCCCAGTTCAGCCCAGCTGAGCTCAGCTCAGCCCAGCTCAGCCAGTTCAGCCCAGTTCAGCCCAGCTCAGCCAGTTCAGCCCAGCCCAGCTCAGCCCAGCTCAGCTAAGCCCAGCCCAGCCCAGCTCAGCCCAGGTCAGCCCAGCTCAGCCAGTTCAGCCCAGTTCAGCCCAGTTCAGCCCAGCTCAGCCCTCCCAGTTCAGCCCAGCTCAGCTGAGCCCAGCCCAGCCCAGTTCAGCCCAGCCCAGCCCAGCCCAGCTCAGGTCAACCCAGCCCAGCTCAGCCTTCCCAGCTCAGCCCTCCCAGTTCAGCCCAGCCCAGCTCAGCCCAGCCCAGCCCAGCTCAGCTGAGCCCAGTTCAGCCCAGCTCAGCCCAGTCTAGCCCAGCCCAGTTCAGCCCAGCTCAGCTCAGCTCAGCCCAGCTCAGCCAGTTCAGCCCAGTTCAGCCCAGCTCAGCCCAGCCCAGCCCAGCTCAGCTCAGCTCAGCCCAGCCTAGCCCAGCTCAGCGCAGCTCAGCCCAGCCCAGCCCAGCTCAGCCCAGCCCCGCTTAGCCAGTTCAGCCCAGCCCAGCTCAGCCCAGCCCAGCCCAGCCGATCCCTGCCCAGCTCAGCCCAGCCCAGCCCAGTTCAGCCCAGCTCAGCCAGTTCAGCCCAGCCCAGCCCAGCCCAGGCCAGCTCAGCTCAGTTCAGGCCAGCCCAGTTCAGCCCAGCTCTGACCAGACCAGCCCAGGGCGGGCCGATTGCCTTGGCTCAGGACGGTCTTGCTTGGCCAAACCCTTCAAAAACCAGGGTAGCTCCCTCGGTCCGCTCCGCTCAGCCCGTGCTCTGCGACTGGCCTGGAACAGCCCAGGGCATGCGGGCCGAGGCCGGCCTGCTGTGCGCTTCAGCACGGGACGGCGCCTGGCTGCCCCCACACCCGTCCCTGGGGCCTCAGCCCGGCCTGGGGCCTCTGACCTCCTTGGCCTGGGCCTGCCCAGCCCTGGCCCCTCCGAGAGTCATGGCCCCTTGCCTTCTCCAGGTTGGCTTCAGGCTGTTTCTAGCATCCCTGTGTCCCCACGCAGGGAAGGGACAGCTGAAGGACATGTCCATGCTGGGAGGGCAGTCCAGGTGGCCTCCCCGTCAGGGGCCCGGCAGTCCACCCCTCACTGCCCCCTGGGCCAGCTCCTGGGCTGAGGTTCCTGGCGGGCTGGGATACCTGAAGTGCCGGGTCCTGTGCTGGGTGCCGTGGCCCGCGTGGCCCGTCCCTGTAGCCATCTGCCGGGTCCCTGGACGGGCCCCCAGACGTCAGTAACCATTGTTGTTATTTTTCGCCCAATCGGGCTGGGGGGAGGGAGCTCTGCCTCAGTGCCCTCAGCTAAAAATGGGGTGGGAACCCCCGGGGCCACGGCCACCCTGGAAGTTCCCTTCTCTCTGTTCTTGGGAAGTCGACCAGCAACGGCAGGGTCTCAGGTGAGGCTCCCGCGCCGGGGGTGCGCACGCAGGTTCTGGGCGAGGCCCTCCTCTCCCTGGCCTCCTCCTGGGCCCAGCCGGCTCCCGCACGCTCACGCTCGGTGGCCCCAGTCAGCAAGCTGGGGGCACCCCACCTGGGTCCTTGGGGTCCTGAGGCCTCAGGGGGCGGGCACTGGGCGTCACCTGTGTCCGTGGCAGCCTCGTGGGGAGAGGGCGGTGGCCATTTTGTGCACGAGAGTGAGGCAGAACCGGCCTGCCCGGCGTGCGCCGGCATGTGAGCGCAGACCCGCCTGCGGCGTGGAGCCAGCGCCCCGTGGGGTGACCCGGGCCTGTACCCAGTCCCTGTCCTGCAGCCCAGGGCCCCGAGCGGGGCTGCTTCTCGAGGGCCCAGGCGGGGACGGAGCACGTGGGGCTGGCGGCTCCATGAGGTCCCTGCAGCCACAGGGCTGGGGTGCTGCTCTGCATCTGCGCCACCAAGGGCGTGAGCGTGCTGGAGGCCAGGTGTGTGCTTGCGCTCCGCTAACACCTCCGAGCGGGCGACTTCCTTCGCACCGTTGACGCCTCCTGCGGCCTGTTGCCCAGGAGTCCCCAGGAGACCCCTGTGCGCACGGGGAGGCCGCGTGCTGCAGGCCCAGCTGGCCAGCTGGGGTCCTGGGGGTGACGGCAGGACGCCCAGGGCTGGCGGCCCCGGTGCGGGGGCTGGAGGGGACGGGCTTTGGCAGGCCCAGAGCCCTCGGAGGGATGTCTGGGCACATCTGGGAGACCCTGGAAGGGCTCCCGGGCCTCGAGGGCCGGGCCGGGCCGGGGCCGACTCAGTGCGGCAGAGCCAGGGCCCGCAGGGCTCGGACGTGAGGCCTGGGGGGGCCGGCGGCTCTTGAATCGCTGCCTCGAATCTCCTTGCTCAGCAGGAAGCTGCGTCCTCTGCTCCGTTCTCCCTGCGCCTGCCGTGTGCACTGGGGCGAGCCTTCGGGTAAGTATTTCAAGGAAGAATCTCCTCTAGTGTTTGCCCGGTTTCGGTCACGTTCTAGCGCCTTCAAATCACCGTTTTTCCCAGAGTTTATAATTGCCGTCCGCCGAAGGGTCAGTCTGATACGAGCCGCTCCCCACGGCTGGAGTCAGAACTACTTTCTCGCCTGCGGTTTCCACTCTCATCTGCCCGCTGGCGTGTGCGGTGCGGCACGCTTTCCCCGTGTGTGACGGCTGCCGGACGTGTGTTTGTGACACGTCTGCTCAGCTCTCTTGCCTGTTTCCCTGTTGACTTATTTGATTTTCCTAACTGATTCATCGTTCTCTATATATTCCGGGTAGGTTGCCTACATTTGTAGGAGACTGCGAAAGGCTGAAATGGACCGAAGATCGCGGGGGGTCTTCGAGGGGAAGCGAGGCACCGGTGCACACCCTCGGCGCTGTCTCGTTCTGCCTCCGTGTCTCCAAGCCTCGCGTGGCCTTCGGGCTATTTTACAGCTCTGTAAGTTGTGGAAGATTGACGGCAACGCTGACCCCTTCATGGTAGCGACGCTTGTTCTCTTTGGAAGGACAACTGCTTCCTCTCTGCCTCCCAGGGAGAAAGCCAGGTTCTCATCTATCTATAAACACTTTTCAGCCTTCCCGATTCAGCCATGTCAGTGCGGCACTTTGAATTACACTTGGGACCAGTTGTACCCTTAACTGGTGAGAAAAACAAATGAAACCTGCGACGCGTGTTCATTGTATGCCCATGTGAGAGTCACGACAGCACCGTGCTTTGAAAATGGCCTGTAAACAGGTTGCGGCTGTCCCTGCTCGGGGCCCAGACTCGGTGTCCGGGAAGCCTGGTCGTCTGTGGCCAGGAGGGCAGGAGACCAGGAGTCGACGAGCAGGTCTTCCCGCATGGCGCAGCTCCAGGGCACCCCGGCAACGCCTGCCTGACCCCACTCCGTGTGGCTCACCACGGCGTGCTGCGCGCCTGGCAGCACCCGTGCCCGGTCGACGTCGGGTAAATACGTGTTGAATAGGTAAATGGATGGCGTCTTCACGGAGCTTCCAGGGCCCCTGTCCTTTCCGAACATCTCTGGGCTTGAGGGGCCTCCTCGGGGCCCGGCGTTCGGGTGCTGGGTTGAGCTGCTGTCCCTGTGGGCGAGAATCACACGAGGACGGCGTTCCGGACTCCCCGAGCAGCGGTGCAGAGTGGAAGGAACGTGAGCTTTGCGGTCAGAGGCACGGTGCAAGCCCCGGCGTCGTCCCCGAGAGCAGGGCTGCCGGCTCCCAAGGCCTCGTTTCTACCATGGTGAGGGTGTGTCGGTGGCCCCGGCCTGAAGTTCCCACTTGAGGCCTGCCCTGCGGATATCAGACCCCCGGCACCCACCACCCACCAGTCGTGTGAGCCGGTTCCTTAGACAAATGTCTCTCCTTCTCCCTCTGTCTAAATCTACGACTGTGTCTATACCGTGTCTGTGTCTGTGATCTGTGTCTACGCCACCCAGTTACAGCTGTAGCTCTGTGTCTGCCATCTATGTCTACACCACCCAGTTACAGCTGTAGCCCTGTGTCTGCCATCTGTGTCTACACCACCCAGTTATAGCTGTAGCTCTGTATCTGCCATCTGTGTCTACACCACCCAGTTATAGCTGTAGCTCTGTGTCTGTGATCTGTGTCTATACCACCCAGTTGTAGCTGTAGCTCTGTGTCTGTGATCTGTGTCTATACCACCCAGTTGTAGCTGTAGCTCTGTGTCTGTGATCTGTGTCTATACCACCCAGTTATAGCTGTAGCTCTGTGTCTGCCATCTGTGTCTACACCACCCAGTTATAGCTGTAGCTCTGTGTCTACACCACTCAGTTATAGCTGTAGCTCTGTGTCTGTGATCTGTTTCTATACCACCTAGTTGTAGCTGTAGCTCTGTGTCTGTGATCTGTGTCTATACCACCTAGTGATAGCTGTAGCTGTAGCTCTGTGTCTGCCATCTGTGTCTACACCACCCAGTTATAGCTGTAGCTCTGTGTCTGCCATCTGTGTCTACACCACCCAGTTATAGCTGTAGCTGTAGCTCTGTGTCTGTGATCTGTGTCTATACCACCTAGTGATAGCTGTAGCTGTAGCTCTGTGTCTGCCATCTGTGTCTACACCACCCAGTTACAGCTGTAGCTCTGTGTCTGCCATCTGTGTCTACACCACCCAGTTATAGCTGTAGCTGTAGCTCTGTGTCTGCCATCTGTGTCTATACCACCCAGTTATAGCTGTAGCTGTAGCTCTGTGTCTGTGATCTGTGTCTATACCACCTAGTGATAGCTGTAGCTGTAGCTCTGTGTCTGTCATCTGTGAATCATCTATGTATCATCTATCATTTACCTGTCAGCTGTCTGCCATTTACCTGTCACCCGTCTGTATGTCCTTCTGTCCGTCTGTGATCTACCTTCTCTTGGTTTTGCTTCTCTGGAGACCCCTCTGATGCCCCTGGTAAGGCAGTGAAAGCTGAAACACTGTGCACTCTGGGCACGGTCACTAGCACGCCCAGCGTGTGTGTCCGCGTGTACTTCCAGAGGTGCACCAGCATTTCCGTGATGACTCTCGTCCGTGTTTGCAGGCAGCGCTGTGATAACAGACAGCCCCAATGACAGGGCTCACCATGTCACTTGTGTCTCCGCTGTGCATCTGGGCCCCTGTCCTGGGATCCAGGCCAGAAGAGCAGGTGCTTCTGGAACACACCCCCTCAGGGCAGAGCAGCGCAGCGGCGGTCGTGCCGCAGGCTCACCGTGCGCGGTCCTTTGGCTGAGGCTGGTGTCAGGGCAGTGGGCATCCTCCTCCCACGGGGCAGCGCCTGCAGGCCAGCGGTGCAGGGACAATGAGGAACCGTGGGCTGATCTGCCACGGACAGGCACGCACTTGAGGAGCTGGGTACCGCCTGCCCAAGCCCAGTGTGTCCCCGCGCCGTGCCCTCCTGGCTCTGCTTTGGCTCTCACCTGTTGCAGTTCCACCCACCTCCGCTGCGGACAAGCTCTGCTTCCAGTGTCACTCTTCTGGCCCGGCCTCTGCAGCACGGATTTGGAAGAGCCCAGGGAGGGCCCACGCAACTGCAGGTCCACAGGTCTGGGTTGGACCCAGCTCCGCAGAGCGGAGAAGGAGGGACCTCGGCAACACCACTGACCTCCACCACTCGCGCAGCCCCCGGTCACTTTGTGCCAGGTTCTGGGGAGAACTCTGAGAAGGGACTAGAATGTCAGTGCCAGAGGCAGAGAGGCAGTGTGACTGTGCTTTGGACCCCAGGCCTGCGGTCAGGGGTCAGATGGGGCAGGACTTGGTGTGACTGTGCCTTGGGCCCAGGTCGCTTCCTTCGATCCCCACCCTGAGCTGCTGAGAGCACAGCATCCGCTGGGTAGAGGCTGAGGTCACAGCCTCAGTCTTGTGTGTCCTCAGAAGACCACATGGTGGCAGGTCCTTCCTCCAGGCTACCCAGAGTCCTGCTTGTTGCCCCGCGAGCCCACCTGGCTCAGGTGAGGGTGGGTGTACCTGGCAGGCTGGCCTTCGTGGACTTGACGACCGCCATTTCTCCAGGTCAACGCGCCCAGATGGATGCATTCCCTGTCTTCCCCTGGCCATAGTCACCATTCTGCAACCTGGGCCAACCACAAATGTCACACCATGGATGTCACACCACATGACACATGTCATGGCATTTCACACCATGGATGTCACACCACATCACACACGTCATGGCATTTCACACCATGGATGTCACACCACATCACAGCACATCATGTCATGGATGTCACACCACTTTACACCATGTCACACCACGTCACAGCACGTCACGTCATGGATGTCACACCACATTACACCACGTCACACCATGTCACACCACATCACATCATGGATGTCACACTACGTTACACCACATCACACCACGTCATGGCACATCACGTCATGGATGTCACACTGCTTTACACCACGTCACACCACGTCACGGCACATCACGTCATGGATGTCACACCACATCACATCACGTCACACCACGTCACAGCACATCACGTCATGATGTCACACCACATCACACACGTCACACCACATCACAGCACATCATGTCATGGATGTCACACCATGTTACACCACGTCACGGCACATCACGTCATGGATGTCACACCACGTTACACCACGTCACACCACATCACAGCACATCACATCATGATGTCACACCACATTACACCACGTCACACCATGTCACACCACATCACATCATGGATGTCACACTACGTTACACCACATCACACCACGTCATGGCACATC
>CAUYRB010013836.1:0-50776 GCA_963574695.1 Propithecus perrieri
TGCATTCCTATGGGCTCTGGGACACAGACCAGATCAGTGACCCCTACCTTGGAACTGACTCAGCAGCTCCTACGACCCCCATGGAAGAGCTGACTCAGTGCAAGAATGCAGTGTCTACAAGCCTGATTTCACCCTGAACCCGAACAATCAGCAATGCCAATTCCCTAAACCCCCTGCTGGCCCAACTACCCTTAAAACCCCCAGCCCAGAGCTTTTCAAGAGGCAGATTTGAGAAATGTCGCCCCCCTGCATTCAGCTGCCAAACAGATAAATAAACTCTTTCTCTGCTGAATTGCTGCTGTCTGGGTGCATTGCCTCTTTTTCTGTGCAATAGGCAAAAAGAACCTGGTTGGGTGATAAAACTGACTTGAAACACCATATTTAAGTCTTTCTATGGCGATGGGACATTCATGCAATTATTTTTGTTTGCTTAGGAATACCGCTAAAAATCTGTGCAGGGTTAAGATAAGGAATCAAGGACCAAGTATCTTTCTAACGGTGACTTCCTCCTTAATAATCATTGCACAATAAAAAAGCCACGGAATTTGCCTAACTGGAAAGCACTGTGGGAACAAAAGAATGTTTCTTTTTTTTTTTTTTTGAGACGGAGTCTTGCTCTGTTGCCCTGGCTAGAGTGCCGTGGCCTCAGCCTAGCTCACAGCAACCTCAAACTCCTGGGCTTAAGTGATCCTCCTGCCTCAGCCTCCCAAGTAGCTGGGACTACAGGCACGCTCCACCATGCCCGGCTAATTTTTTCTATATGTGTTTTTAGTTGTCCATCTAATTTCTTTCTATTTTTAGTGGAGTCGGGGTATCGCTCTTGTTCAGGCTGGTCTCAAACGCCTGACCTCGAGGGATCCTCCCGCCTCCCAGAGTGCTAGTATTATAGGCGTGAGCCACCGCGTCTAGCAGAATGTTCCTTTTAATATTTGTTTTTGTAAGGACAGCCTTGCTGAAATAACAGGAAAATATCTAATCCCGTAATTTTCTAATAACAGCTAAAGATAAATCCTATGAGCTGTGTCTCTACTTGCAGGCAACCTGGTGGGACTCTGTTTTCACAAACACCTGAAAAGAGCCCAAAAAGGAAATGTAGATTTTCAACAGTTGCTAGACCTATTGACTAAAACTGCCTTTTTAGCATCTGTTTCTAGAACCTGGCATAGTTCCTGAGAAGTTTGTGGATGACAGCATGGGGGACAATCTCCAGACATCAAACCCAACCCAAAATCTTATCTTGAGGGCAAGGTCACTTTATCCCTAAAGCAGAGGGAACAGGATGCAGCAGTTTCACACAGTAGATTCCGTTATCTGCTTGCAGTTAAGAAGAGAAGGAGCAGATACAGCAATTCACAACAATTAACTATTTTTCTCTTCCTCCCCATAAAAGCAGCAAGGCACCCACCTGGCCTCACTGCTGGCATCTCCCTTCTCTTTCTTTGGGATGCTGTGGCATCTCCCTGCTCTCTTCCCCCCTTCTCTCTCTCTCTCTGTCCTTCTAAAGGATAAAATAAATTTTACTTTTATATCTTAATTTCTATGTGAGAATTCTTTCTCCATCCATGCCATGAGCACCTACTAAGCTTTCCACCCTAACAGTTTTAACTCAGATGGAGGCATGATTTACTCATTTTGCAGAACATCCATATCTACTCCAGTCTTTGGGTGAAATTTGCCAAAAAGATGAACATTTAAAAAACAATTTAGCTCAGGCTCGGGGGTGCGAACCTGTAATCCCAATAACTTGGGAGGCTGGGGCAGGAGGGTCACTTGAGCCCAGGAGTTGGAGGTTGCAGTGCCCTGTGATCCCACCTACAAATAGCCACTGAAGTACAGCCTGGGCAACATAGAGAGTTCCTGTCCCTCCTAAGGAAAAGAAAAAAAAAAAGAACTGCCTTATTTTTAAAAAGTCATTAATTTGGGGATTATTAATGAGAGAAGGATCAAAACAAACTAGAATGAATGGTATTGTATGTATATGATGGAAATGCCCGAATATTATTTAGATACTATTAGTTGTGGTCTGATAGGCTGGTAATACACAGAGGGTGTGCTGTCAGTCAGGAAGGGCAGGATTGACATTAATGAGAGTCTGTTCATCCTCAAGCCACTTTCTACGTGCAAACCAGGCTCCTTCTTGTCCACAAAGGCAGCTGCTCCGTGGAATTCAGTGCAGCAGCACTGGGCGGTTTCCATTCTGTAGAGAGTAACTGCAATAGACATGCAGCCTTCACAAAAGTCGGGGATGGGTTTGTCCATTGAGCTCTAAGGAGGGAACTAAAGCCTCGATTAATAGAGTTGCAGTTCCTGTTCAGTCCAGTTACTATGACACACGCCCAGTCAGAGACCACTCTTTATATTATGACTGTCTTTTTTTTTTTTTGAGACAGAGTCTCACTGTGTTGCCCGGGCTAGAGTGCCGTCATCCTAGCTCACAGCAACCTCAAACTCCTGGGCTCAAGCGATCCTCCTGCCTCAGCCTCCCAAGTAGCTGGGACTACAGGCATGCGCCACCATGCCCGGCTAATTTTTTCTATATATTTTTAGTTGTCCAATTAATTCCTTTCTATTTTTAGTAGAGACGGGGTCTCGCTCTTGCTCAGGCAGGTTACAAACTCCTGAGCTCAAACAATCCGCCCGCCTCGGCCTCCCAGAGAGCTAGGATTACAGGCGTGAGCCACCGCGCCCGGCCCCTTATGAGTTTTAAACTATTTAAAAATGCAATTCTCAGGGTCTAGATTTTAAAAAGTAAAAGTTTGTCATCTCCATTTATATATTTCTGAAACCAAAGATGATGTTTCTGTGTTATGCAGCATCACATTCAGCAAGCTCAATGTTAATGAAGAGATGTCAAGTCCAGATACAACAAACTTGTCTGTAAGTTTCACTGGATCCAGGGTCCACCCTTTGCTACATGATGAACTTTCACACACTGTACCCCAAGGGCACATTCCAGGTCATGAATGAGTCTTAATCAGCTGTAAACTACTCTCTAATTATTCTACTTTTTCCTCCTCCTTAACAACCCATTCTAAGGAATTTTACATTGTTTGCTCAAGAATTCAACTCATTTACATGTGTTGAATATTGGGTGAGGCATTGGTTCCCCTCTCTCTGAGTGAGTCATAGTTTATTTACAGTAATTATAAGCAGGACCTTCTCTCTTTGGACTAGTGTCCTGAATTTGTGCCTCTGGTTTTGATTTATCACTTCTTACTATATATGATTTTCATTTATTGAGCATTGACTATGAGCTAGCCATTATTAAGAGTTTTACATACATTATCTCATTAGCTAACCAACCATTACAAGAAACTTATGAGGTAGATAAGATTATCCATATTTTTCACCTAAGGAACAGAGGCTTAGGGATATGAGGTAAGGAGTCCACAGTTAAGAAACTAGTCCATGTTTATTACATAACTGGGAAGTGGTGGATTGGTACCCAGATCTATTTGATCCCAAGGCCTTGTATAGTGTTTGCTTTTCCTCTCAGTAGTATATTTACTGTGGTGCTACACTGTTAGCAGTTCAGGGAGAATGGCACCATCTTATTTGCCAGTAAGAAATTATTTGTGAATTTTTTGGTTTTGGTCCTTACCCTTTTTCTTTAGAGAAATTGAAAGAATTGCAAAAGAAAATTGAAAGAAAATTGCAAAAATTTCCCTTTACTTTTTAATTAAGTTGTGGTAGGGACCAAGTGTAAATTCTACGTGCTCTAGAGATAGTCTTACTAGGTCAAGGTTAAGATGAAAGGTTAAGATTAAGATGAAGGGTCAAGGTTAAGAAAGTTGAGCTTTACAAGCAGGAAAAAGGTGAAGCCAGTAGCAACAGAAGGAGTCTTGATTTATTTCCCACCTGTTCCCTCACTGAAGGCAGCCAAAGCAATTAAGATTTTCCTCTTGCTGTGTTGGCTCTCAATGCCCTTTGAAGTGATATGAAAAGTAGGGAGAAGAGCCATCAGTTCATCTGAAAGGAAAGACATTTTAAAAAGTGAAACATGGAGACTTAGCATTTCAGACTTGGGTCTTAGAATTTAATAGGCATTTGATAATAAATAACAATATTTATAGAGGGAATTTTTGTTTAGAGTGTTGTGAGGTAAATTACCTTTAAGATCAGTAAGATAAGTTGGAATGGACAGAAATGCTATAGATGGTTCCAGATAAATTTGAATTTGTTCATGTGCTAAGAGATTCTCTGCATGTAATCAATTCCCATGTCCCTTTTAGTGATTCCAAGGAACCATCTGTTTGTAGTAATGATTGCCATGATTAGATGTGGGTTTACTTTGGGAATATAAAATGTTAAAGGTTATTACCTTATACTAATGAAATATTTCTCTACAGTCCTTTGTGTTTTTTTTTGTTTGTTTGTTTTTGGTTTTTGGTTGTTTTTTATTTTTTTGAGACAGAATCTCGCTCTGTTGCCCAGGCTAGAGTGCCATGGCGTCAGCCTAGCTCACAGCAACCTCAAACTCCTGGGCTCAAGCCATCTTCCCATCTCAGCCTCCCAGAGTGCTAGGATTGAGCCACCATACCTGGCCTCTACAGTCCTTTGTAATTCACAAAGTACTTTTACATGCAGTATCTCACTCATGTGCCATGATGGTGGTAAATGGCTTGTTCAAGGTAATAGAAGTAGTAAGTTACAGGACTCAAGCCTTTAATTGAGGCTTCTTGATTCTATGGGCCCTTATTCTCATAATAGGTAAAATTTTGGCTAAAGAAAATCTAGTTTATTGAAATTCTATACTTTATACAGTTACTGCTCTTCATAACTTAAGGATAGAGGTAACTTTAAAAAAATCTACCAAATTAGCACTGGGGCTTCAAACATATTTAATCTCAACTTCATTGTTATTTTTATGAAAGCAGAATCCTTCCCCTGTGCCCAGTTATTTTGAATTCAGGGCTGGCAAACTTTACTTATAAAAGGCTAGATAGTAAATATTAGACTTTGCACACTGTATGGTCTCTGCTGTAACTATTCAACTTGGCTGTTGTAGAGTGAAAGCAGCCATAAATGATATGTAAGTGAATAAGCATGGCTGGATTCCAATAAAACTTTATTTACAAACAGTAAAATTGGAATATTATGTAATTTCCATGTGTCACAAAATACTCTTCTTTTGATTTTTTTTAATTATTTAAAAATGTAAAACCATTCTTAGCCCACAGGCTATATCAAAACAAGTGGCAGGCTGGACTTGACCTGTAGGTCTGTTTGCCAACCCTGTTTTAGGGAGGAAAGAGAAGGAATTAACTCTTGGCTAGAGTAGTGAGGCAGTAAGAGTGATGGCCTTATGCATTGTAGTTGATGATTCTGTGGTTAAAACTGAGGTGGCTGGTTACTCCCAATAATGTCTTTTTGTCTTGACATGTTTCATTCTGTTTATTCAAAAGTTGGTGACTTTGCTTCATTCCGTATCTCCTAGTAAGAACGCTTATAACTAGTGATCATGTGGTTTCAACAAATTACAGCGATACATTCAGTGTGGCCAAGATGTTTCGGTTTGTTTTGTGTCCTGTGTTCAAATCATGTCCTGTAGTTTTTCCTTATGTGTGGTTCAACTCTGCATGAACTGGTGTATGTCTTCCACAGATTGGAACCAAGACCTAAATAGTCAACATTCATGAAATTGCATACTTGTTATTAATTAGTGAGGAGACAGCTAGAAATTCTGTTCCTGCCATCTGGAATTTAAGGACAAAAGTTAGGCTCTTTATACCCTAATAAGTAAATGTCATTGTGTCCCTGAATGCACATGCTTTTACAGATTGTCAAACAAAGACTGTGGCTTTCTAGTTTGCATTCTATCACCAAATAGCATCCAGAAGATGAACTTTTTTAAAGCTCTTAAATCCCACTATAACAAACACTTTCCCAAGAGATTTCTGAGCTTTCTCTTCTGACATAGCTAAACTCACTGTGTGAACAATCTCTCTCAGAGAACTTCTGGCACTTTGCTATTAGGAACTGGGAGTGGCAAGGACCAATTTAAATATGCAGAACCTCTGAAGTTTGGTTTCAGTTTAGTCATTTCAAAGAGGCAGTTCCTCTGGCCTGCTTGTGCTCACAAGCAGGAGACTTATTTGAACATTAATTCTGGGTTGCTCCCTTCCTGTTGTTTTTAGTCTTATTTTAGCCTTTTGGTTTTACCTCTTCCCCTTGAGTCAATAGAGGTGGGTGTGGCCATAAATTCAGGATGCTGGTTTCTAAAGATGGGTTGGACTTCTGCCTTCACCTTTCTCTACCCCCATCACAGACCTTCTGCCCAGCTTGTAGCCATATACAAACCAGTGTCAGACAAGGCATGGAAGAGGCAAAACATCGCTTTTGGAGGAATTTGTTTAAGCTATGGAGGCTTGGGATGCTTGGATACAAAGCCAAGTGTTAGTAACATCCTACTTGTACAATGATAGACTCATGCCTAGCTTCTACCTAATTTTTTTTTTCTTAAAGTAAGTGTGATTATGTTGAACCTAAATGGAATGCCAGAAAAAACAATAAATGAGTTTTTGTTTAGAAAATGAGTGCACTCAATATAAACAAGCAAAACAAAATAAAAAATTCAGAAGTTAACTCCAAAGTTGCTATAGTTTTGCTAAAGGGGTAAGTTCACTTTTTATAATTGGATGCCCCATATATTCCATATGTCATAAGTTTTAATAATGCATTTAAGTTGCTCTTTTTACCAGCATTCTTCATTAACATAAAACCTTTTCAGAAAAAAATAGCTACTAGTAAAATTGAGACAGACACTTTTTTAAAATGTTTGGATTCCTTAGCCAATAATGTAAGGGATTCATGTTCCATATTATCTCAGGTCCCTTTCAACTCAGACTTTATGTTTCTACAAATTGACTATTTTTTTATTATTCAAAACTCATATATCAAATGCTAACTATTTTTATAGAGTAGTTTGGAGAACTGTTAAGATAATTACTTTTGATATAAAGAAATAGGCTAAGTCTTAATTCGATCCAACCAGTTTAGCCACACTTGCTGGCAGAGTAATGGCTGATAAGTTTACATCTGCTAGGGTCTTTCCGCATTTAGCAAAAAAGTATACTGTGTCCAATGAATAAGTGTTGCAGTGATAGGGACATGGGGACATTTTTTTTCCGACTTTTTTTCTACTTCTGATTTTTCTCTGATCATGTGGAGGAAACTCCAGGTATAACTAATCTGGCCTTTACCCACTATCTCATTTCTTCTTTTTTAAGAGAAGAGGAGTGACTTAATCTGAGTAGTGAGCATGGAAGGAGTAATAGGAAGCCCAGCTCCTTCCCTCTTCTGGGAGTGGGCTACGTCCCAGGACCATGCAGCAGCCATGCGTTTTGAAGGGGTGTATACTGCATCTGCAGGAGGAGGCTAGTTCTACTTAGAGCCTGACTGGGACTTAGTAAGGTGTCTAAAACAGGGGAACAGAATTATGAACAGAATTATGAAGCCCACCTCTCTGCAGATATAAGCCCTATTCTCCATACCAGCTTTATAAGTTTACAGGTGATAGTTTGGTTTTGCATCTGCTTTATTCTTCTGTTTAATTTTTCAATTGACTCAGAAATAAGGCTGGAAAGAAAAGTACTGATTATAACCCTGCCCCACTTTGACCTCCAATAGAAATACCTATTAGGGATGCACAGGTATCAGCTACCTCCAATAATTTTCTTGAAGTTGTATTTTGTTTGGATTCAGAATTACTTTTTCTTGGCCCATAGAAAGATTATTTTTAAAAGCAATAATTGACATTCCTAGAATAGCTTAAAGTGATTTACATCTACTAGATGAACACTTAATGCTTTAGAATAAAAAATGTTTTAAAGGTCTTTAAATATCTTTAAACGTCTTTAAAGCTAGCTCCCTTTGTGAAGTCATTTGCTAAGCCCAGGTCATATGGACATCTTGCTTCAGAACTATATCATCATCTGTAGAATTGCTCTTCTGTCTTTTATTCACCATATTAATAAAATGTGGTATATGTATGTATACCATGGAGTACTGTTCAGCTGTAAAGGAAATGGTGGACTAATACCTCTTGTATTAACATGGATGGAACTGGAGATAATTCTTCTAAGTGAAGTATCACAAGAATGGAAAAACACCACATGTACTCACCATTAAATTGGAACTAACCAATCAATACTTATATGCACATATGGAAATAACACTCATCAGAAATCAAGCAGGTGGGAGAGGGGAGGACGGGATGGGTAAATTCATACCTGACAGGTACAATGCACACTACCTGGGTGATGGGCACACTTATAACTTTGACTCAAATGGTGCAAAATATACCAGAATGTACCATTTATATAACCAAATTAGTTGTACTCCCATAATATTCTGAAATTTAAAAAAATGAAATAAAATAGGAGGAAAACCATTGTTAAATACATCTCTTTTTCAAAAATGTCGTAGGATCTTCTTGTCATTCAGACCTGAGAAATAATTGCTTAAAAGCCTTATTTAAAGCAACTGGGGAAAAAAAGACATTTAGAGTACCCAAACATTCTAGTTTACCAGGGGTGTTACCAGGGACATGAGACTTTCATTGCCATAACTGGGGACAACCATGGCAAACTGGGACACGCTGGTCATCCTACAGGTCATACCTAGCACACCACTTCAGCTCTTCTGCCCAGCAATGTCATTAACTTAAATATATTAAGCTTGCTAAAAAGTAAGCTTTTTGTATTGGCCATGATATAACGAGCTCTCTTTCATCCCCATGACACTTGCTGACTGAGGCCTCTTGATAATAAAGATGAGGGTGTAGTATGTGGGCCCAATTTTGATTGTATGCAGTGCACTCAGGTCTACCTTCTCTTTAACTCATTTTCTACTTTCTTCTTTGCAGGTTTGTGATTCAGATACCATGCTTGACCCTGCCTCATCTGTGGAGATGGTAAAAGTTTTAGAAGAAGACCCCATGGTTGGAGGTGTTGGGGGAGATGTGCAGGTACATATGGCTACATCTTTTGTATGAGACACTTTTAATAGCACTCTGACTCATTGATTCCTTGAACATACATTTATTACATACTGACTCTGTGCCAGGTATTGTTCTTGGTGTTGGAGACACATTAGAATGTGCCTTGAACCCACTTCACTGCCTCTTTTCCTATAAAAAATTGAAATAATTTAGGATTTCCTTGCTTGATCCTGGGGTATAACCCATGTCTGTAGTGGCTGATAAGTTACATGCAACATACTAATAACATAAATGTGCAATAATTTCTACCATATATCCTTGGACCATAACTTAGTATTTCATGTTCTGCTAAACTCTAATGTTGGAGTTTATTTAGTTACAAGGGTAAAGACATATAACTGCAATAGGGAATGGATTATATATCTTATACCTATATATTTAAATACTGGTTAATATGTGGTTGGTCAAAAATCCAAACTGGAAAATAGGAAGAAAAAAGAAACAACAACTCAAATTTATCCTAGTGAGAAAGGCAAAGAAAGAAATAATAAGTGAATTTTCCAATATGAGCCATCATTTGTTATTGATGGAAAAATGATTAGAGAAACAAATATTAATGAAGGTAGATGGATGTTTGTGGAATGGAAAAATGAATGTGAAAATATGTAAAAATAAAAATGAGTTCCTTGAAACATGAGATAAAATTTTGGCAAAAGGTGAGAAGCACATGGAAAATTGACTTTAAAATTTAGATATTGTGTTTTTGTATGACCCATTTTGTATATGCAGGTTGATAGTAAAGGCAAAGAAATTGCATTAGAAATAACAAAGAAATAGCCTGGTGATAAAAAAGAAAGCATGCAAAATCCAGATAAAAACTGAACAAAGTTGAGACAGAGGAGAGAATTTAGAAATAGTGCCAAGAAAAAAACAAAAAAATTTCAATAGCCTTTATATTAAGCATGATTTTAGGATTCAAATTTTGCCAGGAGACAAGAGCAAACTCTTTTATCACTGGCATTGTGAAAAAGTATGGAGAAGGGAGAAGGAAAATTAACAGCCAAGTATTGGATGATTTGGAAATTAACCAGAATATAAGGGACTAGAACTTAAAAACTTTCAAATCTTAGATGGTAGGAAAGAGTGCCTGGGAGAAGAATTTGGAGACTGAGAGCTAAAGCCTAAAAACCTCAATCTTATAGCACAACGATAAGAACAAGAATAAAAATCATAGCAAAGAGAGGACAGAGAATGATGAAGCAGAAAAAACATATTCACCATCAAAGAATCCTAACATATGCACACAACAACTTAGCAAATCAATCTAGTAACACAGAATCGGAGAAAACACAACATAATCATGTCAGAAAGAGGAAGGACGCCAAAATAGGATGATAAAATAACAAACGTCACTTTAGGTAGTAACCTCAGGATGATACAGGTTTCGTTGGTATTTTTATCTAAAGCTTACCTTTTATATTTTCCTTCTTGCAGATTTTAAACAAGTACGATTCCTGGATCTCCTTCCTCAGCAGTGTGAGATACTGGATGGCTTTTAACATAGAAAGGGCCTGTCAGTCTTATTTTGGGTGTGTCCAGTGCATTAGTGGACCTCTGGGAATGTACAGAAACTCCTTGCTGCATGAGTTTGTGGAAGACTGGTATAATCAGGAATTTATGGGCAACCAATGTAGTTTTGGTGATGACAGGCATCTAACAAACCGGGTGCTGAGTCTGGGCTATGCAACAAAATACACAGCTCGATCCAAGTGCCTTACTGAAACACCTATAGAATATCTCAGATGGTTAAACCAGCAGACCCGTTGGAGCAAGTCGTACTTCCGAGAGTGGCTGTACAATGCAATGTGGTTTCACAAACATCACTTGTGGATGACCTATGAGGCGGTTATCACTGGATTCTTTCCTTTTTTTCTCATTGCCACAGTAATCCAGCTTTTCTACCGAGGTAAAATTTGGAACATCCTCCTCTTCTTGTTAACGGTCCAGCTAGTAGGTCTCATCAAATCATCTTTTGCCAGCTGCCTTAGAGGAAATATCGTCATGGTCTTCATGTCTCTCTACTCAGTGTTATACATGTCCAGTTTACTTCCCGCCAAGATGTTTGCGATCGCAACCATAAACAAAGCTGGGTGGGGCACATCAGGAAGGAAAACCATTGTTGTTAATTTCATAGGACTCATCCCAGTGTCAGTTTGGTTTACAATCCTCCTGGGTGGTGTGATTTTCACCATTTATAAGGAATCCAAAAAGCCATTTTCAGAATCCAAACAGACAGTTCTAATTGTTGGAACGTTGCTCTATGCATGCTATTGGGTCATGCTTTTGACGCTGTATGTGGTTCTCATCAATAAGTGTGGCAGGCGGAAGAAGGGACAACAGTATGACATGGTGCTTGATGTATGATCTCACACGGTTTGACGTTTGAAGTCATAGATACCACCGTAGTTCCTCTAGGGGCTGTACAGTATCGTGGCATCAGATAATGCCACCAAAGGAGACATATCACTGCTGCTGGGACTTGAACAAAGACATTTCTATGGGTTTATTTTCATTCTGCCAAAGTAAAACAATACATCAACAAGAAGAATCTCAGATTTAACCTGTTGTTTCTAGAAAATGGGATGAATTCTTTGTTTATGCACTTTTTCCTTACTGTACATCCACCTGAAAGTGTTTTGTCCTATATACCTCACTAGCCATGCTTTATGTGGGTTATCATGGAAGAAAAAGATTTTGGAAACTCAAGGAAAAGTTCTTTCAACCTATACAACCTAACTTATGGACTGTTTTGATAATTTTTTTTAGGAAGGATTTTCTTTTTAACTTTACCAAATGAAATGCCAAAGGAAATTTAAAGGCCGTTGGCTGTGCTGTATTTTGATATAATTGTACTGTGTTTTTAAATTTTGTATGCCAATTTTTAAAACAAATTTTACATATTTCTATATTTTACTTCTCTGCCAAAATACACCTGTTCCTCCTTTTTTTTTAAATAAAATAAGTTCTGAAAAGAATTCATATTTCAAAAACTTGCCCAAAATGTGAAGCTTGGTTGACTGATGTTCATGACAGAAAGAATAAAATGTTTCTCTCTCTCTCTCTACCTTTTAAAATTGAATAGTTTATTTCTGTGAAAAAAGTATTTAAACTCTCAGTATTTTAACTTTTGTTTTCATTTCTTTTAGAAAAGGCCAATATACCTGTCACACTTTGGGAGTAAAAACACACACTTTCGTGTGTACAAAAGAAAAAAAGTCATTGAAACTCAAGGCCAAAGGGTAGAAAAGTGCAATTTTTTCATAAGATTAAAAAAAGGGGAGTGCTAGTCCTTGAAAGGCAAAAGTAGGCATCCAGCATTGGACAAACCATGCGTATCAAAGATGAATAATCTTTGGAGATTCTGGAAGTGTTTACACAGGCCAAGTAAAATGGAAAGTGGAAAAATTATCTGTGTAATTTGGACAAATTTAGTGCAGTTCATCAAAGGTTTTGTTCTGTGCCCTGAATTTACCAGATCATATCTAGATATTGAACATGTTTCACCTGTCTTATTTTTCAGCTTGCCATTTCACTTTACGTGTCGGCATGATGTTTGCACATGTGAGTTGAATAAATTATAGTAAGTCTAAAACACGTAGATTCAAAATTGGCAGATTTATGCTACAAGTGTCCTCTTTTACCTTCTAGGGAAGGAGGATATTTTTTTCTCAATTACACAGATTGTTGCTTCATCTCTCCTGTTCTTGGCCTATATAAAATTGTCTACACAGTAGAAATTAATATTAAGTTTCAATAAGTATATCAAGAAGTGGCACCTATAAAAATAGGTACTCAAGCATCCAATTTGACTTTTCACACAATTGATCTTACCTTGTAGCTGGTGCTGTGTAGACTTGTGTTAAAAACACAATCAAAATACAGGAATAGTTGCATAAACAGCACTGTGGTGAAGCAGACACACATGGAGAAGTGTTAAACTCGTGCTTCCTGCCTTTCTGCTTTTTATGCAGTCATCTGTGTTACATCTATCCTGCCTAAGAAAAAGCTGCACATTCTACCTTCCGAGTACAAAAAGGTATATAACATTATGAAACTCAGGCTCTCACTGACTGGGGAGCTTGTGGGAAACAAACACACCATGCCAATAAATGAGACTAAAACTTGAGTTTGCCTTTTTAACTATTTATGTTCTAAGTTAAGCTTTGATAACATTCAAATGTCAAATTCTCTCATTCTTATAAAAAGTTGAATTAATTGCCTGTATTTATTTTAGCAATTATTCAATGTATTTCCAGTATAGGATGTATAGTATAATTAATTTTTTTGTAAATAAAATATTTTTGATAAGATTATTGCCTTTTTTTCCTAAGGGAAGGGGGAACTTTGTTTTTCTGATTGTAATGGTATGGATTTAAGAATGGGGTTTATAGAAAAAAAAAATCAGGGTTGGTAAAAGATAATATATCATTTAATGTTACTTATCTTTAGGTAGAAATCCCCAAAATTGGTGTTGTTTGGAAATCCAGAAAACCAGAGGGGAAAGAGAAAGAGAGGAGAAGAGAGAAACAGAGAGAGAGAAATTATCTCGATTATCATTACCCCTATCTCTGATCTTCACTTTATTCCACTTCCCCTGAAAGCAGCCCAAATTTAGACAAAAGTTTTTTTATAGGAACTTATCATAGCAGGAAAAAAATCACAGATATACAGAAAAGTTATAAGCAAGTTTGTTTATTATAGCATTCTTTACAAATAACAAAACCTTAAAATAACCTAAAATTGAACAGTGAGGTCAATAATTATGTGAATTATGGCACATAAAAGCAATGGAACATCATTAGCTATTGAATACAATGTTCTCAAAGAATATATGAAGATGTTGGAGGAATGTATTTTAAAAAATAACCATTTTGTACAGTAACAATTTTGTAAAAACAAAAATTTAAATGTGATTATCTCTAATACTGGGAATATAATCAATTTATATTCTGTATACATTTCATTTTTTCCAAATACCATAAACATGTGTTGTTTTATAATTAGAAAAAGGACAATAAATACATATTAAGTGGGTTGAGACATCTAATAGCTTTCCTGATTTGAGGAGCTTTGATGATAATTATCTCATTTTACCTCTGATTCCTCAAATTCATCTTATTTACCATTTTTAATATTTTATATCTAAGAATGCTTCATTACTTTTGTACTATTATAAACTATAGTCATTGAACATTTTTGCTACGGTAGACAAGAGAAATGTGAATGACTCTAGACCCAATAATTTGCTGATAAAGTCACTTGGTGGCAATCTTTTAATGTACAGAGCCATATAGCATACATTTTAGGCTTTGCTGGCCATATAGGCTGTCATAAATCCTCAACTCTGCTGTTACAGCATAAAAGCATCCATAGGCAATACGTAAACAAGTGTGTGGCTATGTTCCAATAACACTGAAATTTGAATTTTATATAATTTTCACTTGTTAAAATGTATTCTTTTGCTATTTTTCAACTATTTAAAAAATAAAAAAGGTATTCGTAGTACACCAACAGTACTAAAATAGGCAATAAGCCAGATTTATCCTTCTGACCATAGTTCAATGACTCCTGCTCTTTAGGAATCTGTTGATGCATTTGTACTACTATGTACTCACACTGAGACCTAAGATTTGAACACATATTTGTTAGGTACTTCCAGAAGCATGTTTTATAGATCAACTATTTTAGTTATCATATCAGTCCCAAGGAGTTCCGTTATTGCCATTTTGGAGGCAAGGACGCTGAGGCTTAAAGAAATCTGGTAACTTAAGATCATAAAGCTGGTAAACTATAGTGGTGTAGTTTAAGTCTAGGTATTCTGATATCGGGGTTACCTCTTAAACTAATGCTACTTAGTGTTTAGTCCATTGTCTAGCAGCATCAGCAACATCTGGGAATTTTTTAAAAATGCAAATTTATGACTATACCCTAGACTTACTGAATTAAAATCTCTGGGGAATCTGTTTAGTAAGATCCCAAGGTGACTCTTACTCACATTAATGTTTGAGAAAGATTGTCCTAATGTGGTATCTTATGTTGTTCACCTTAAACTGAGTATCATTTCTAAGAGAGCTATTCTCTAAGAGAGCTATACTCAAATATTTGCATTCTCCTATTGAACTTTTCTATTTTAATATCATTTATGGGTATTGGCAGT
This sequence comes from Propithecus perrieri, assembly GCA_963574695.1. NCBI lineage: Eukaryota > Metazoa > Chordata > Mammalia > Primates > Indriidae > Propithecus > Propithecus perrieri. The sequence continues at coordinate 15,159 of CAUYRB010013836.1, forward strand.
TATCTGGTTTTAGTTAAGTTTATTATTACCTTTTATGGGCAAGAAATGAAGAGATGTACATTTTCTCTATACTCAAAGAGCTTACAATTAAGTAAGAGGAATATGATAATTACAAAGATTGGATGCAAAACAGAAAAATAGAAGTATAAATAGTGGCATGGGACATAAAAAGAAGGAATAAACATGTACAATTAACTCCACAAAGGCCTGCTTCAAGATAGTGTGGTATTTGAGTTGATTCTTTAAAGATGTACAAATTTGAATGGGAACTAAGGACTTCCCAGGTGGAAGAAATAATATAAGTACAGCACTAGAGGTATGATTTTAATAACATGTGGTCCTTTGAATAGAATTAACATTTAATTAAGGTGTAGGATGTATTTGACTAAGAGTTGGGACATAAGTAATTACAGAAAGTAAATTTGAAGGTGAATCATAGAAGACCACAAGCTAACTGGGAGAAATATTAGAAAGAAGTATTTACACTAATTTTGATAGATCATAAGACGTGGAGTTTTTGGACAGGATGCTGACCTTGTTATAAAGTGAGATGCTTTATGATGGTTTGGAGCTGAGAAACCCATATAAATAATTATGTTTAGAATTATGATTTGGTCTGAGCATGCTTATAATAAACTGGTATTATTCTCCCAGGCGCTTGACCACATTCATCACATTCCTCTCCAATCTGTCTCCTGCTTCATATTCTTGGGACACCACCTCCTGCCCATTATCCAAGCACTATCTTCATCTTTTTTTATTTAAGAAGCCCATAACCAGCCAGTCACTATAGTCATTTGATCCCACCTTTGACAAGTCACTCAAATTCATCTCTCCCCCTTATTAAGATGTTCTTTATCTCTTACCTGAACTACTGAAAGTACCTCCTAATCACCTCCCTACTCCCCTCTCTGCTGTATCCTGTAGATTCTCCGTATTTCTGTCAAAATTGTTCTTCTGAGACCTAACTCTGAATCCAAAGTTTAACTTCATTGTCAACAAGATAAAATCATTAAATATTTAAGAAAGCATTCAAGACTGATGCTTATCTCTTTATATCCTTTCTTGCAGTCCTTAACTCCTACTATTTTTCGTGGTCCTGCTAAATTGGACTTTTGACTCCCTCTTGAACACACTTTGCCCTTCTCCTTTAATCTTTGTTTGCATTTTGCTCTCAACCTTAAATGATTTTTCACCTCTTCCCCTGTCCCTGTATCTGTTTGTCAGAATTATTCAATATTCTTGATTTCACTGGCATCTTCTTCCCCAAATACCTCAATTTAAAGGGATTTCTCTCTCTTCACTCCCACAATAATTCATTTTCATCTCTGCCATGCAGTCCAGACTTTCTTCTGCCTTGTTTTGTGAATATTGGTGCACATAATAACAACCTTGGTAGACTGAAAGATTTTTGAGTCTTAGTCTATATCTTTATCATTTTTTAATCCTTTGGTAAATGGCACAGCCAGGTGTCCAATGATATTTGGTGAATAAACAAATGAATATATGAAGAAACCAGGCAGGATGGATGGACTCAAGCAATAAAACTTCTTTTAAGAAATTTGGTAGCATTCTAGGAATTTGCTACGGAATAAGCTTTAGGGTATGAAGGCTATACATTCTTTTTGCTTTGGGCAGTGAGTTGATGCTTTTGTCACCAGAAAAAGAATACCTCAGCACTGTCTACCTGGTTAAGGCATTCATTCAACAGTTTTTGAGCAGTGATTATGTGCCAGACTTCTGGGATTTCAAAAATAAGAAATTATGCTTGCCTTCAAGGAATTCTTTTTTTTTTTTCTTTTCGTTATTGAGACAGAGTGTTACTCTGTTGCTGGGGCTAGAGTGCAGTGGCATCACCATAGCTCACTGCAACTTAAACTCCTGGGCTCAAGTGATTCCTACTTCAGCCTCTTGAGTAGCTGGGACTATAGGTGTGCACCACCATACCTGGCTAATTTTTCTGTTTTTTTTTAGAGATGTGGTGTTTCTTTTTTTTTTAATTTTTTATTTTTTTTAATTTCAGCATGTTATGGGGGTACAAATGTTTAGGTCACATATATTGCCCTTCCCTCTGCCCCGAGTCAGAGCTTCAAGCGTGTCCATCCCCCAGATGTTGTGCATTGCACTCATTATGTATGTATATACCTGAAATGGGGTGTTTCTATGTTGCCCAGGCCGGTCTTGAATGCCTGACCTCAAATAATCCTCCTGCCTTGGCCTCCCAAAGTTGTAGAATTATAGGCATGAGCCACCATGCCCAGCCAAAGAATCTTTTGAGTTCCTCTAGTAAGCCATGCTCCTACCCTCCTGTGGGCATTTCCAGAAGCTCTTCCTGACCTCACTTCCCTCCTACTACCACCTTTGTCTCGTTAACTCCTATTCTACCTTTCAGCCTCAGTTCAATCATCACTTCCTCAGGGAAGCCTTCCATGACTACCATTGCCAGGTTTGTTCCTCTATTATATTTTCTTACAGAATTCCTTAGTGCTCAATTTTTAGTTTTGCCTCTATGACTCCTTGTTTAATATCTATCTCTTTCATTAGAGGATAAGCTCCATGATGAAAGGAACTGTGTGAAATTGCCTCAGCATTGCATCTCTGACCTCAGTACATAGTTTGTCACAGGGTAGGAGCTCAATATAAATTTGCGGATAGAATAAATGGGCAAAGGAATAAGACTCCCAATATAGGTTGGGAAACAGCCATAGAGTCAGAGTTATAAAACAGTCAAATTCTCAGCTTTTTATTTATAAAGAACTCCTTTACCCCTGGGTAGATTTACTACTTATGATATGAAGAGAATGTAGAGACATTGAAGGTTTCATCAGGGTAGACAAAGAAAAATCTATGAGCAGGAGACTGTGCTCTAGTTGTAAAAAAGATTAAGGGGTAAGAGTTCACTGGAATTCTTATAATGAGAATGCACAGAACCCCCACAAAATTTTGTTTTTAACTTATTAACTTAAATGTTAAATGCTTCATTTCCTATTTTGATTCATGGTTTGTGTTTTCCTTTTATGTAATTTGGATAAGTATGGTTGACACATGTTCTCGTGTTATCTGGTTTCCCAAAATATAAAACTGGCTCTCTCATCTAACAAAGGCATTTCTGATACAATGTTTTACCTTCAAAACGTAAAATATGTATGTGTATTTGCTTAATAATTGCAATGCTGTACATATGAAGCCTTTCCTATCCATACACATCATAAATATTTGTTTGTTGAGCCACATCTTAGACTCAACTTGATATTATCTTCTCCAGAAATCTTCCCTGACTCCCTCTTCCCCACCCATATTCCATAGCATGTTGTATTTAGCTATTTCTCTTTCGCATATGACATTGGGTTACCATTATTTTGTTTAGATTCTGAGCTCCCCAACACCTAGCATAGGGTCACTCAAAAAGCAGGCACTCGATAAACATGGCTTGGGTAATGCTAAATGTGTTCCCACAGGAAAAAATTATTTACAGTACAAGTCTGTACATATAAATATATATCCTTACTTTATATAGTTTCATTCATTCCTGCACTCATTTGACTTTCAACAAATATTTATTAGGTGTCTACTATATACCAGGCTTTGAGCTTGGAAAAGGAAAAACTGTCAATACAGTGAGTGCTTGCTGTTATCAGTGCTCCAAGGTGTTGAAAGATCGTCCATGAAATAAAAGGGTTCTATTCTCAGGCACGTTTAGGAAACACTGAGTACATCTGGTTTCTTCACTGCAGAAATTTTCAGAAACCTTTCATGTACTGATGAGTTGTAGGATTCTGCAAGAGAGGCCTGTCACATACAGAAATCCCCACACTTAAATGACTATGGTCCCCTTTCCACGGGGATGTTGGCTAACATCTGGATTAACATTATTATTCTGCAGAACATAGTTTAGGCAACACTGGTATATAATTCCTGGCATCACAAGTCGAATTTGTTTTCACTCAAGATTTAGAAACACCACTCAGAGGCTGACCTCCATTTTACTGGAGTAATCAGCTCCAGGTATGGAGACCACAGAGGAAGAGGGAGAAGACTCAGGTTCGTTTGGTTTAGCCTCTGAGCTGCGGAAACAGGCTCTTTTCTATGAAGTTCAGTTTACCCATCTGCCGTCAGAAAGCTCTTCACAATGTTGGATAGGCAAACTTAAGTGACCTGTTTTAGATCTGCCGTTTAGGACAACAAGGAGTTTAATCCTAATATGTTGGGAAAATGTACAATTAAGTGGGTTAGTAAATATTTGAAATAACTTTGGTAGTGTATGAGAACACTGACTGAAAACTAAGAGAAAGGTTGTGTTTTATTCTCTATCTTGGATTGAGTTGACTGTTGAGTCACAAAATTAATCATTTTTAAACCAGGTCAGGATAGAATCACAGTACACATGTTCATTCTCAGAACAAACGGAGGCATGAGTATGTCATATAAGTAGAAGTTTCACCTCTGAAGACAACGCATGATGCGTCTCTCTTCAATTAAAAAGATAGATGAAAGTTTTTAAGAAAATAAAACTAAAGAAGGATCTTTGGGAATCAAAGTTGAATAGCTGTCTTATGAAGCTATTAGTAGAATTTCTGTAGATAGGAAACTGAAAGGTCATTTAGTCAAACTCAGCTGCCTCAAATCTTCATTGAAATGAGGTAAGGAATAAGAAAGAGAGGGAGAGTGGAGAAAGTCCAGGCTCCTTATCTCAGATGAGTAAACTGCCATCCAGTTGATTTTACCTCCTAGCTCAAGGCTTCACAACTGGTTACTAGCGGTGAGGCTAGCATTTGGATCTCTTTATGCAGATAAGTGTTCTGGGCCTGCTTTATAATGCAGAAAACCTCAACTTTGCAATTTCTGGTCAGCTTCTCCACTCTTAAACCTGACACATTGAGGCTAAAATCCATTCCCTCTTAAAAGGAGTTGTAACTCGTAAGTTTTTAGTCTTATGAGTCTTTGATATTTAGAAATCTAGCACAGTATCTGAAATTTTCAGCTCCATGAAGAAATATCATATCAAAAATGGAGAGTCTAAAGTTCTTGCCCCAAAACAAATTGCTGCATTATTACCCATTTTGGACGTGCATGGGGCCAGACAAGTTTGGAGCTCTGACTCATTGTGTACTTAGGCTTTGGTTGCAGATTGACTTGTATTCCAACTACTGCTCTGCTATTTATCAGCAGTATAAACTCAAGAAAATTACACCACTTCTTTGTGCCTTATTTTCCTCATTTAATGATAAAGGGAATGGCACTCGTCCCTCAGAGTTATTGTGTAATCAAAATATCTAGGGATAATCAAAATGCCTAGGGATAATACTTGCTACACAATAGGAGTTTAATAAGATTTTCTAAGTTTTTCATAAACAACTAACTTCATTAATGTTCCTTCCTTTCTCTCTTTCCTTAATTCCCTCTCTTTCCTCCTTATCTAAAACAGGAGTTGGCAAACTGAGACCTACAGATCAAGTCCAGCCTGACACTTGTTTTGATATGGCCTGTGGGCTAAGAATGGTTTTACATTTTTAAATAGTTAAAAAAAAATCAAAAGAAGAATATTTTGTGACACATGGAAATTACATAATATTCCAATTTTAGTGTTCATAAATAAAGTTTCATTGGAATCCAAGCATGCTCCTTCACTTATGTATTATTTATGGCTGCTTTCACTCTACAACAGCCAAGATGAATAGTTACAACAGAGACCATACAGTGTGCAAAGTCTAATATTTACTATCTAGCATTTTATACTACTCTTTCTCTCTTAACTCAGCAAAACACTGCACTGAGGACTGGGATATGTAACTCAAATACCAAGGAATTTTATCATTCATCCATTTGTTAGCTTCTATACAGCCCTAAGATTTTCTCTAAGAATAGGTGGCCACTTTGTCCTTCATACACAAAGTTGGCAAACCCTTACAATTATCTAGTTTATATTCTGACATCTAGAGGAACACTTAATACAGACAATTTTGTATCTGACAAAACAAATGGTTTGGAATAGCTACAATATGGTAGGTGGGTCAGCAGGAAGAACATGACATTGGCATTAGATGGATTTGAGTCTTGGCTTCACTGAGTTCTGGTTGACTGTTAGTGGATGCCCTACTTTCTTCATTTGTAAAAGTATAAAAACTCCTCTGCTAAAAACCACATAGGGATGCTATTGAGGTTTTAAAAAAAAGTAATAATGATAATAATAGAAGGGAAAGGCGACTGGAAATTCAGAAAAACTCTTCAGATGTGAATTAGTGTTATTCATTCTGAGCATTATAATGAGATATTCAGCTTTTACCAAGAGTGGTCAGATTAGGGCTCTGAGTCCTGATGGATATTTCTCTTCATTCTTATTGCTACTACCCCAGGCCAAGCTGCCGGCACTATTGTCAGACATCTATCTTATCTTTCTTCAGTCTTGCTCCTCTAACAGCCAATGTGAGATCATCTCACACACCCACTTAGAAGCCTTCAGCTATCTTCTTATCTCTGGATACCATGTTCCACAAGGTCCAACATGATCTGCCTTCTGCATGTTTCCATGACTTTCTGTTGAACTTCTCTCCTTCTTCCTTATTACACTACACACTGTCGTTCTTTCTGTTCCTCGGCCAAGACAAGCTTGTTCCCACTTCAGGGCCATTAACTGTTGCTATTTATTTTGCCTAAAGTTCTTTTCCAAGAACTTAGCATGGTCGATTTGTTCTCATCACTAAGGCCACCTCCTCAGAGAGTCCTTTCCTGACCATGCTATCTAAAATGACATCTATCCCCCAGTTTCTACCATATCATTTTTCTCAAAAAATTATTAGAAATTAGTAATTATTTGTTTACTTGACTGGCATCTCTCTCAGTCAGCACCTAGAATATAAAACTCAGAGAATAGAGGCATAGCCTATATTTCAGAGCCCATAACAGTGCTTGACATATATAAAGCACTAAGTGAATATGGTTTAAAATACACAAGTATGAAATAATGGTGCCAAATACCCCACTTTTGTAAATCTTCTACCTACTTACCCAATATTCAACTTAAGACAGGCAAAAGAGGATATCAAGGGTTTAACGAATGGCTTATTTCTTATTCTAAAGAAAAAAAAGAACCCCCTTTCCCTCTCTGCTAATGAATTAAGAACTTACTCTTATAACTTAGACCCCTGAAAATTCTTAAAAATATATGATTTGGTTATGTATAAACTGGAACTAGTGCTTTGTTTTTTCTTTTTTTAAAAAAATGTAATCAATACTGCATGAATGTATATACAAGTTCACAAGCCAGGGTTTTTAACTATTTTTGATATCTGGTAACATTTTTCAAGTCTGAATATCTAGAAAAGATAGTGTAAGGAAGGGAAATACATGAATTCTCTTTGTACTGATGACAACAGTTATTGCTTGCTCCATTTTTAGCCCCACCCAGGAGAAGTTTCATTTCATATAGCCAAGAATCTAGGTATTGGATGGTGATTTGTGGCCAGCCATAACCTTCCCTAAGTAGACTTTTGGCAGGAGGAACACAGCTAGAGATTAAGGAATACAAAGGGAGCTGAGAACTTCCATTGAACCTTCCTGGACCATGACTAAGGCTGCTAATGTTGCTGTGACCCCATTACATGGCCACCTTCCACATTGTTCAGAACGTTACTTATGGGCATATAGAGCTGATATTTCACTATATGGACAGAAGCCCAGCCTGGACAAGGTCTGATTAAGAAAGTGTCTCCATGGGAATGATACTATCTGGCAAGGGACAAATTCAGTGATGCCATAGGTATTTTCCATCCTTCCTTTCCATGCTTGAGTCATTTCCTTCCTAGACCAGATAACGGGCAGTCTACAGAACTATGACCGGATGAGAATCTATGTATAAAGGTTGAAATATTTCTCCAGAGTTGATCTAACCCAGCTGAGCTTCTGGAGTCAGATAAATATGGGCTCTCACAGCTTTAGCTTTATTCCCTCTTCTTTTCTAACATTGTGAATAAAAACACATGGACCAACTTTTTCCACTCTAAATCCATTGATAAAGTGAATTCATTTTTTTTTTTCTGTTTAAACTAAGTTGACAGATGTGAGTAGTAGAGTGAAGGGAGGTTTTGATTTGGCGTAAACATTAATTAATAGATGATCACTTTAATTCCACCAGTTCCTACTCATATGATTTTTGTTAAGTAATTTCTTTAAGCTTTACTCACCTTGTCTCATTACCCTGCAAGGTCCAGGTTAAATATCAGCCTCCTATGAAAAGCCTTTCTGGTGGTCACTAAATAAGTGTCAGTGACTCCATTCTTTAGTTCCAAATGGCACTTGTGTCTTCCAGTAACAACACATTTAATACACTGTATTCAATTATTCAAAAGTTCCTCTCATCTCCTAATAGACTGTGATCTACTCAAGATGGAAGTTTATGTTTTATTCATCTTTGTAAATATTTTATCAACATGAAATGCTTATTCACTAAGTAAAGACTTTGTATTTGTTGATCAAGTGAGTTAATAGGTGATCTTATCATTTGTTATGGTTTAGCAAAAAATACAGAACACTTCTGTTAGTCAATAGAAAGTAAAGATTGAGTACCTATCAAATGACAAGCAGTTTTAAATATATGTCTCATTTACCCCAAACAAGCTTATAAGTTAAGCATTAATAGCCCAATTTTATGATAAGAGAATTAACACTCAGAAGTATTACATGATTTTCCCAAAGTCCATTAACACATAAAGACAGAATTCAAAACAGATTTATTCTCTTCAAGACTGACAAGGTTTTCAATCTCCCATAACCATCTTTACAAATATTTTCTTCTATAAATGCTACTGGCATTAAATTAAATCATATATCAATAAGCACATTTTTGCAGGGTGTTAAAATAATGGACTCCATTTATGTTACCTTTTGATTATCAAACAACATAGATATCTATATGTCTAACAATATGCAGCTTGGAGAATCTAAAAGACTGATGCATCTAAAATTAGAGTGGTTAAATGCATAGGCTTTGTCCTAAAAATGTAAATGAGAATCCCAACTCTGTCATTTTTAAGATGTGTGACCCTGGGGCAGGTGATATAGACTCAAAGAGACTAAGTTTCTTCATCTCTAAATGATCATTTTCTTGAATGAACAGTGTAAGACTGGCTAACTAAAGCAGAAAAAGAATGTATTTAAGTCACTCATGAGCAAAGACCAGAGAATCAGAAAAGAAAAGGGTAGAAACATAGTAGCTGTGGGTAATTAAAAGAGAATTCTTGTCCTGATCTCTACTCTTTCCCATGCCTGCCTGCCACAGGGAATGAACTTCAGCCATGTTTCTGTCTGTGTCCTGTTCTGCACTCACCATTCAAATTCTCACAAGGAGATTCTGACTGGCCCAGCTTAAGCCACGTGCCTAACCTCTGGCTGACGAAGGGCAAGACTCTTCAATAGCCATCATCATCAATCCTTATGCATTAAAAAGGAGGTAATTTTCCAAAAGATAATAGGGGTTCTCTTACCAAAAAAATCGCTCCAAAAACAGGAGTCCTTAAAACAACAAACATCTATGGAACTCCCTCACAGGATTAGTGTGAAGATCAAATGTGTTTAAAAATTTGTGATGGTGCTGGGCTTGTAGTAAGCATTCTCAAATGTCTTATTGTTTTTTAGTTTTACCAATAGTGGTATCTTTATCTTAGAGAAATATTGCAGCATACTGGTTGGAGCAGAATGCCTGGATTTGAAAGTTGGTTGTTCCACTTATCACCTATTATCACTGGGAAGTTAAGTAGTCTCTCTGATTCACTTTCTGCATTTGTAAAAAGTATCATGAAAGTATTAATTTCAAGGATTACGAAGGTTATTTCAATAGTCTATTGTGTGAAACTAATCATCCCAACACTCAGTGGCTTAAAACAATAACAATTTATTATTTCTCATAACAAATCTAGTTGTCTTGATTATAGTGATTTCTTAGCCAGGCATCATCATCATTGTTTCTCTCTCCCTGCCATGTGCTCTTTCCAGCAGGTTAGTCAAATCTTTTTACGTGGTACCTTTGAGGAACTATCAGAGAGAGATCCAAAAATTTGCAAGAAAGAGCCTTAGTGTACAAGTGATTATCAAGCTTCTGCTTGTACCAGGATTGTTAATGTACAATTAGCTAAATCAATTCACATGACTAAGTTCAAAATCAATGTGGAAGGACAACACACAGAATATACATAGTTCAGGATACACAATTCATTGGGATGTTCAATAATCCACCATAATGATTAAATGAGATTTGTAAAACACTTAAATAGTGCTTAGTAAATGTTAGCTAATTGCCTGAGTCCTTCATTTTACAAAAGAGCAAAAAATAAATATTCATTATCAATTGTCAGATATTTCAAACAAAATTCTCATCAAGTCTTGATCAGAAGGATTTCTTAGCTAGGTTTTCTTATTGAATGCTTGAAGTCACAATATTCTGCGTTGGTGGTTAAGGAATCAATATGTTTTAGACACCAGATTTTTAAATGGCAAGATAAGCATTTTATAAAAGACTTGTTTCTTCAACAATTTCATTTCCATAAGACAACTGGCTGCAGGGGCTGCACTCTAGGATCAAAAGTTTTCTCCATCTAATGTGTTTCAAATCTGTTCAAACATTTGAATGACGATCAGACTGAGACTCAACGTTTCATTTTACAAAAACTAAAAGGATATTTTAGATCTGAAAAATCTTAAGAGCAGGTGTTTACAGTCACTCACTTAGATCATGAAAGACCTTTGGTGAAGAGCCTTGTTGAAGGTTCAAAATGCATCCTAATGAGGGAGGGTGATAAATCTGGAAATGTTACTCCCCGGTTCAGTTGATTTGGGCTGGGATTATTTAGTATTGCCCATTTGCCATGTTGTAAAAAATGATTATTTTTGGTGGCAGATATCTTGCTATTATTTTAGACTATAGTTAGCTAGCAAATTTAATCTCTTTGGAATGTCTGGCACACAGTAGTGCTCCGTGAATATTAGTTTTTTTCTGTATCCTTGACCCAACGTATTATCAGAGTTCCTTGGTTTCAAGTTAAAGGAAACAAAGCAGAAGTAATTTGCATAAAGAGTAAAATTTATTTTAAAGACATTGAGGAAGGAAGTGTGATTGACCCACTTCAGCTCAATATCCCTCCCCATCTGAGTAGATGTAGCCTATGATATAGGGTCATCCTCCTCCCTTTGGTGGCCGTGGAGAGCAGAATCTAGATGAGGTAGGCTGAACAGACCATTGCGTATGTATCAATCACACATATTGTCTGAGACTCTGTTAGTAAACCCACAAATCAATAAAAGCAAGAGTTTCCTGGTGAAGCAACGTGTGAGTGCAGGAGAGCCAATTCCCTGTCTTCCACTGACTCTACTCCTAATAGCACTGTAGTTCCTGCAGTCTGTGCCAAATATCTTGCTTCCATGAGGGAGTGGATGCCACTCCCAATGCAGAGGACCCCCTGGACTACCTCTAATGCTGTGCTCTCCCTCTGTTGAGGCTGCCATCTCCACATCCCTTCCAATCACCTTGCTCTGGCCAATGCTTCCTGTGGCCACCATCCCACTGTCACATGCACAGGGACCCTGCTCCTTGTAGTGGTCCTTTCCACTTGGTCTTCTGCTACCCCCTTTTAATAACCCAAGTGTGTAGGTGGTAATCCAGGAAGATTAAAGTGCCTTTTATAAACAACATAGTCCAGGGCTGAGGCCTTTTGTTGTTTCTGATTTTTCCTAAAGTCTAGAGACAAACACCAGCAACAGTACTGAGTATTTATAGTATATCTTACAGTCACATTCCCAGGAAAAAAGACTTTGAGCTGGAGATTTTTTTGGCAAATCATTTACTGTCAAGTCCTTTTAGAAAAAGATACCCATAAGATAAGTGAGAAAAACAATAATAGGCAGAGGAAAAAGTTGGGCTAAGATGCAGTTACCACTGAGGCCTCCACCTGTCACTCAGGGGTTCTAGCAATGGAATGGTACTCCAGAGTTGTCCTAAATTTAGACAAGGGGGCCATTTCAACACTCCTTCCCCCATATCAACCAGTAATTGGATGAAGGCTGTTCTGGGGTGGGAGGCAGCAGAAAAGACTCAGCCTTGGGCAAGGCATTTCCCTTCAGCCCAGGGAGATTCGTGGGGAGTCACTGAACTGTCATTCAACAACAGTCAATCTCTTGGCAGGTAGGGGAATTAGTATCTCTGTCCTACAGCAGGGAAAGAGGCATTGCATCTATTACACTGTGTTCACTACAAGTGTGAATTCCCCTGTGTTTGGAGTTTCTTAGTCAACAGACCTCAGATGGGCCTCAGGAATTTGTGCATCTTAACAGCAGCCCAGGTGATACTCATGTCATTTGTATCTTGTCTATATTTTGGTAAAAAAAATGCTTTAATAAATAATAAAGTCAAGTTATCACCTGAAAGAGCATTTCTCTAATATTTTTTCCTTCTCCTCATTCTCAGACAGAATTTTCTTCTGTGCATTAGCAGACCTTCTTCTTACAAAATTTCCCAGGCTGTCTCTGTAGATTTATGACTTTCCCTAACACTTAAAAGTTTATAAGTACAAGATGTATTTCATTGTTTTCTAAATTGTTTCTTAGCCATAATTTTTCCTACTTTTCTTTTCTCAAGAGTTTATGTTATGATACTAATTTTTGAAAGGCAACAAGCCTAGCACTCCCTAAACTGAAATACAATATGACATTTTGTAACCAAACCTTGGGAATACATCTCAAAGCATCCTGAAGGTGTGTCACTGAAACTCTTAGCTATACTTTAATGGAAGTTTTAGATAAGAGGATGTCCCCAACTCTGCTCTATAAAAATTTGCTCTATATCTCAAAAATAAAGCTTGATGCCTCCTCCTTCAAAGCCAAAATGTGGAGGGTTATTTGTGCCCATAAAAAGTCCAGAGTCATAACCTTTCAGATGTAGGAGGGACCAGGAAGACCGTCTTACCATGACCATTCTTTATCTCCACATCCTCTTGAATTTCAGAGGAATACACTAAGGATCATGAGAACCCTTGATTTCAACAAAGATGCAAAAAGCAAATTGCTGCCATTGCTTGGATTTGAATTCAGATTTCCTGAATACAAATCCAAGAATCCTTTCTACCAAGCTAGGCAGGTATAAATAAGGATAACTCAGAAGCACAACCAAACCTGGGAATGGTCCTTCACTGTAGGTCAGGAAAATCCTGTGTGGAGTGAGACAGATTAAATAATTCCCATCTCTCTCACCTCAGAGGAGAAGTCAGGGATTCCTTTCCCTAGAAAGGTAAATCATTTTTGTAAAGAGGTGTTGCTTCTTGAGTCAATAAAAGCAGGAATATAATAACCTCCACCTGTCACCCTCAATACATTTCTTTTTGGACTTAATATTTTTAAATTAAACTTTTCATTTTCAGATAATTGTAGATTTACATGTTGTTGTAAGAAATAAAACAGAGAGATCCTGTCCCCTTTACCCAGTTTTCCTGATTCTCCCGATGGTGAAAACTTGCAAAACTGCCACACAACATCAAACAGGAAAAGGACATTGATACTTATCCAACAATCTTACTCAGATCTCCCCAATTTTACTTGTATTTGTGTATGTGTTTCTGTGTATATTTAGTTCCTTGGAATTTTATCACATGTGTAAGTACATGTGGCCACCACCCCAGTCAAGGTACAGAACAGTCCATCACAAGAATCCCTGTGTTGCCCTTTTATAGCCACACTCGCCTACCTCCTCCCACACTGATTCCCTAACCCCGGCAACAAGCCTGACCACTACGTAGAGCATCAACTTGAGATGGACAAATATAGAAGCAAGACAACAAGTTAAGAGGCTTTTGCTGCAATCTAGCTAACAACGGATGATGGTAAGACCAAGATGTCTGCATCAATATGGGGGAAACTAGATTTTAAATAAATTTCGAAGGTAGGATTTCCTGTCATGTTGGATAAGGATTGTGAGAGAAAGGAGTCAAGGATACTCTCAAGATTTTGTTATGAGTAACCAGAAGGATGGGGTTGTTATCCGTGGACATGGGGAAGATTGTGGCTGGATTCTAATTTAAAGAGATGATCAGATATGATGATTTTGAGACTTCTATTAGACATCCAGGTAGAGATGTTTAGGGGGAAGTTGGAGTTTAGGAAATAGGTTGGAGCTGGGAACATAAATTTGGGAGTTATTGCCATATGGACTGTACTTGAAACTATAGGGCTGTGTGGAATCATCAGAGCAGTGAATGTGAATAGAGAAATGAGGATTAAGCACTGGATCCTAGAATACCACAGCGTTAATGGAACAGAGAAAAAAAGACTGAGATCTTGTTCTCCTTCCTCACTTAACTACATATTCAGCCCTCTCATTTATTATCTTCTTATTTACATGCTCTTCACTTTCTTCATGTATTTGTTTCCTTCTTCCTGCAGAAGACTGAAATTTCACTAGAGGAAAAGTATTATATTATGTTCTCCTTTTGGTTGGGATATGTGCATCAGTCTGGGCCCAATCAGGAGAGCAAAACCACACATAATTTAAACAGGCAAAGTTTAATGTAAATAATTATCAGCTATAACTGGGGATGAAAGTAATGAGAGATAGACTTGTAAAAATTAAAAATGTAACAACATAAAAATTGTAGAGCAACCTCTCCTAAAGCTGAGTAGAGAGCTCAAGAAAGAACACTCCCCTCCTCATCCACTAGGATGGGATCCTCCTCTTCTTGGAGATAACATGACTGTGTGTCACTAAAAAGCTGAAAAGTCATTGTTATACCATACTACAGAACTTGCTAAAAATCATTTTAGAATTTTCCAGAAATCTGTGTCTCTAAGGTGCTCCAGAAAGCTGGTCACAGGGAAGTATCACCCCAAAGACACTTTACTATAAAACCACCCAATGGGAAGCTGATAGTTGACGTGTGTCACTGGCTGCACTGTACTGTAGGGTCAGGGTAATAGAAAAGCTGTCCGAGGCTATGATGCTGGAGTCTGGTGCTAAAGCAACCACATGCGCTTAGCAGCCAAATGCGCTATACTGGAGAAGATGCTCACTGAAGACGTCTAGCGATGGAAACATCCTGTGTAGGAAACTTCCAAGAGGAGCACATCACAACTAGGAAGCAAATCCCCTTCCTCCTGAAATGGTTCTAATGAGGCATGCTACCTTCCACCAACAAAACTTGATCATATCAGCTTGCACAGAAAAGACACTGAAAGGTCCCAGATCCATTGTCACAGAGCAGGGGGAAAAATGGGTGAATTCGGAGCTGGTAGGCAAAAAGTAGCCAGCACAGTATTTTATTCAGGCATAGTGCTAAACATACCAGTATTTAGGTGTTAGCACTATTTAAATTTGACATTGAAGAGAGAAAAGGGGAAAGGGAGAAAAGGAAAAGGAAGGTGGCAATTGGAAGGAGGGAATTGGGAGAGAGAAAGGAGGAGATCCTTGGTCTTCAAGGTACAGATTGCTTACTGCTATTTATGAACAGGATTTCACGATAAAATCCCAAATATTCTTCTTTCTTGATCTTACACAGTAATACTATTGCTCTCTCATGGTCATATTTTTGAGTAATTGTCCTGATATTTTAGAAGTCAAGAGTCCTATAAAATTAGTCATTAGTTGGAAATCAGGAAGAATTATAAGAGCTTCACCTTGCCCGGGTGTTTTCCTGTTTATAGTAATTCTTCCATGAGGTTAAGGAAGTGTTTTTGTAGGACAGAGACACAAAGATATCAATCATAAAAACATAATTTCATAGTAAAAAAAATTGACATATTGACTCTAATATTCACATTTGAAAAGAGGAAAAAACTGAAGCTCAGACAAGAAAAGGAGCTTGTAAAATATCTTGTAGTCATAGGTCTTCAGCAATTATATGGAGAACTCTGAGAATAAAAGGTCAGATGAATGAGGTAACTTTTAAAAGCTTTTCTTTTCCATACATGAGAGTGTTCTTAGGTCAATTCTCATTGATGCCAGGCTGTTTTGTGGGCCTGAGGTATAGTTGGTGCATCCTAAAAATGAGTTGCACATCAGGAGTCAGAACTGTACAAGTAGTGTACAAAAATCAATGCTAAGCCAGGTCTCTGAATGGAGCTAAAGGGGCTAGTCCCTGCCTAGGCGCTGCGGAAAGGGAGCCAGTGAAAGTGAATGACATGTGATCTGCTGTTTGCCTTAACTCCTGCAGATAGAAGTTTCATTCGTTCAGAGATCACTGCTTAGGTAAAAGTTTTCTTAAATATACCTGTCTTCATTTCTGGAATAATAATAAAGTCCCAAATTAAAAAAAAAATCAAGGAGCCATGCAAAATATAAACAGCTTTCTGAAGACTTAGCAAAGAAATCAAGTTTCTGGGATGCCTAATTAAGTGCTCTGAACTCCTTATAACAAAGAGGAAGGTCCCTGGCAACCTGCCCTCTTTACAAAGCTTGTTCTCAAACTTTAGGCTCCCCCAGGGCTTGCCATGATGGTTTTCATTTAGGCCTGGTTAGGCCCCCCAAGTAGAAGTCTTGGAGATTGCTTCTGAATCAACTCTGTCATGCAACACTCAGGGTGCCAGGTTTGGAGGAGAAAAAAATAAAACAAAACAAAACAAGAAACACTCTTGAAGCCCAGAAAAGCTTGGCTCAAGCCTATGCACATAATAAAAAATAACAAAGAGGAAAAAAGTGTGAGTTTGTTCTTACAAAATACGGAGTCAGTGCTTTTATTTACCATCAAACTTCAGTGTCAAAACTCAGCCACAGCTGTTGCTGTATGTGTCTGAGAGAAAGCTGGGAGGTGAGTACCTAGGTTGGGATTAAGCGAATCACTGCTTAAGATAGCTTTTCATTTCAACACCCAGGCTAATTACCCAGGCAGGGCAGCCCAACCACTGGCTGTTTCCGACAGAGGGATTGGATTCCACATTCAGTTTAGCAATTTAAACCACCCTGGGCGTCCAACTTCTACTCTCAACCCACACTCCGAACAAGCTGTCTTCAGGTCTAGTCTACTAAACCCAAAAGAAAAGAGAGGGCAAAGTGGAATTTTTTTTCTGCCCCTTAAAACTCCAGCTGAGCCCAGACTTCAAAAGGCAAATGAGAGATTCCCATATCCTTGTTCTTGACCTTTCCTGCAATTCAATCCCCAGTACTTGAAAGGTTTTAAATCAGTGTGTCTCCACCCTGTTTGCAGAGTGTCATGGAAATCTCCAAACAGAGTTGTATTTCACTTTCACTCCAGCCCTTAGGGATGTCCTGTGAATCCCTGTCATTTGTGCCACTCCCCTGGCCCTTAGGTTTAGGTGGCACTGTGCCAGCTCTCCGACAGTTGATGGGCTGAGTGATTAAACTATTTAAATGTAGATGTAGAGGTTTTGAACACAAGCTGTGGAATTCAATTGTCTGTGGTTAAATCTCAGCTCTACTCTTTAAACACTATAAAATCTTAATCTATTCAGTTAACTCCCTGAATGTTTTTCCTCATCTAAAAGATCAAGATAAAAAAGCAAACATTTGTTGAACTCTTACTCTATAAAATGTGTTCAAAGCGTTATATACTTTCAACTCATTTAATATTCACAACATTCCTATGAAAGAGGCAATCTTATATTCATCACCCCTGGGTTATACGCCCCAGGCGAAACAACCAGGACACAGTAGAGCAAGGATGAACCCAACAAGTTTATCTCTAGTGACTAACTGCTATGGTCGAGGGTCTAACCATTAGGTTATATCACTTCTCTTTTTTTTTTTTTTTTGAGACAGGATCTCACTCTCTTGACTGTCCCCATGTCATCATAGTTCACTGCAAACTCAAACTCCTGGGCTCAAGCCAGCCTCCTACCTAAGCCTCCAGAGTCCCTGGGACTACAGGTGTGTGCCACCATATCAGGCTAATTTTTCTATTTTTTGTAGAAGTGGAGTCTCCCTCTTGCTCAGGCTGTTCTTGAACTCCTGACCTCAATCAATCCTCCTGTCTTGGCCTCCCAAAGTGCTAGGATTACCGATGTAAGCCATGGTGCTCAGCCACTTCTACTTGGATAGAAAAGAATAGTACCTAACTCAAAGGGTTATGGTGACGCTTAAACGAGATCTAAATAAAGTTTTTAGGTAACAAAATGTGGTATATGTATACCATGAAATACTACTCAGCCATGAAGGAGGATGACTTAATGCATAACCCTGACTCAAGTATTGCAAAAGGAATCCTTGTAATCAAAACATTTGTACCCTTGTAATACTTTGAAATAAAAAAATAATAAATAAAAAGTTTTTAGCACAGTGCCTGGATCAGAGTAAGCATTTAAAAAATGTTTGCTACAATTGTTATTGATGAGAGTGATTGCAATATGACAGTTACAAGAATGTGATGAAGGTAATAATGATGAAGTCTGAGAAAATTTCATCTATCCTTCTCAAGTATAAGTCATTTTCTTGAAGGCAGAAATCCAGGACAGTGGGGTGTCTCATCACCTTGAGCTGATGGTAACGGAATGAAGCTCTCATCTTTTTAAAAATAAAGACATATTTATGGCCCTACACCCCCAGGATGACTATGTGAAAAGGAAGGAAAGATGAAAAAAAAAATAAAAAGGAAAAGAGTCAGAGCAAGAATTTCTCTACCCTCGTTTCCCATATTTGACCTACACCTCAGGCCCTCTACCAGGTGATTCCCGCAACAAACTTGCTGGGTGGGTATTATTTTACAGTTTTACCAACTGAGAAACTGAGCATTAAAGAGGCTATGATAACTGCTGAGGTACCACAATCAAAGGATTGCTGACTGAGCCAGGGTTTAATCCAGGCCCATGGTGCCATGACACTGTGGTGGTTCCTAGTAATTTTGGAAAATAACTGACATAAACTGCATGGAGTTTCTAAGGAGAGAATCCCCCCTCCCCGCCTCTCCACAGCATTCTCTCATTTGACGAACATTTATTGAGCATCTTGTATATGCAAGACATGGGCTGCCTGACAGCTTTCGCAGGCCCTGCAGAGCAGGCATTCAGAAAGCATCTGGTTGGTCGATAGCAGGGCCCCAGAGCTGTCACAGTGGGAGGCAGCTGTCCAGGAAGACAATAAACAAGGACATGGACTTGTAATTCCAAACAGTTGGGACTGTCATTTTAAATACCCTTCAGCTCCTGTTTAGTTTTTTGTAGGTAAAAATAGCTCAGTTGCCAAGAAACCTATAAGTAGTGATAAGTTCTTTCTCACTAAACAGATACATGAATTTGTTATTAAATGAAACCTAAGAGATTGCTCTTTAAAGCTTCAGCTTATGTTTGCAAGATATAAGATGGGCCCATCATAATGCCATGAGACGTATTGCCATATCTAAATAATAAAAATTAAGAACACATTGACCACAAAAATTCAGGGACTAAATACTGTCCCTATCAATCTCATCACAGAATCATAGCATCCCACGTTTCCCCCAGAGACTTGTAGTTCAACATAAGTTGAGAAAATTGATTTTGAGGCAAAGCCGTCAATATTTCTAAGTGAGCTAAACCAAACTCACACATCTCATAGAAGTAAATGATTTTGTGATCACAAGTTGTTATGGGTTGAATTGTGTTTCCCCCAAAAGACGTATTGAAGTGTTGAAGTCCTAACTTTCAGGACCTCAGAATGTGCACCTGGCGGATGTAATTAAGTTAAGATGAGGTCATTCTGATACAGAGTGGGCCCTTAATCCCATACAACTCGTATCCTTGTAAGAAGAGACAAGGGACACAAGGAGAAGATGGCCACATGATCACAGAGACAGCGCGGTCCACAAGCCAAGGAATGCCAAAGATTGCCAGCAACCTCGAGAAGCTAGGATGAGAGAAGGAAATGTTCCCCCTCAGATCCATCAGAGAACACGTGGTTCTGCCAGCACCCTGATTTCAGACTTCTAGCCTCTAGAACTGTGAGAGAATAAATTTCTGTCAGTTTAAGCTACTCAGTTTCTCATACTTTGTTATAGCATCTATAGGAAACTCATACATAGGTCATTCTGAGAATAAAGACTGATAATTTAAAACAGAAGAAAAATCTCAGAGTAAGAGATTGTATAACACTTTATTAATCTGATTAATTTGCCTTATCTATTTATCTTGCCACTCCGGTGCTTAATAAGGGTTAAGTGAAGATAATAGCTAAGTTAGGTAATGAACCTAAGTGTTCATCAACCAATGAACGGATAAAGAGAATGTGATGCACACGCACACACATACACGATGGAATGCTGTTCAGTCTTTCTTTAAAATTTCTTTTCTGTTTTATTTTTAATTATTATAGGTACATAATAGTTGTATATCTTTATAGGGAATATATGATGTTTTGATACAGACATACAATGTGAATAATGTGAATTAATCAAATCAGGGTAATTGGGGTATCCATCACCTTAGGCATGGGATACTCTTCAGTCTTTAAAAAGGGGGAAATCCTGTCATTTGCAGCAACGTGGATAAACCTGGAGGCCATTATGATGATGAAATAAGCCAGGCATAGGAAGACAAATTTCACGCATTGCCACTCAGATATGAATCTAAAACAATTGAACACCTAGGAGCAGAGAGTAGAGTGGTGGTTATCAGAGGATGGGGAGCGAGGGGAATGGGGACACGATGGTCAAAGGGTACAATGTTTCAGTTAGACAGGAGGAATAAATGATAAGTGTTTGAGGTGATGGATATGCTAATTAGCTTTATTCAATAATTCCACCTTGTGTATATATATATCATATTATCGCTTCATACCCCATAAATATATATGATTATAATTTGTCAATATCCAATAAAAAATAAATAAGTAGACTAGGAAATACATAAATAAGCTGTTTTTCAAGGCACAACTCAAGTCCTTGCCCCATTTTCCCAGGAGAGCTCTCCTGATCCTTCTTACAAAGATTTTGTAACTTTTTCAAGGTGTCGTTTTGTCTCCTTGAGACGAAGGACTACTTTACTAATCTTTGGATTACCTAAAATGACTGTTTTGTATGAAATAAGTGCTCAATTGCTCAGTAAATATCCATTAGATTGAACTGAACTCTTCAGACTTTTAGTGCTACCTTCATTTTCACTTTCTCAGCCAAGTCTGTTCCAAAGTCTTCCTCATAATTTACCCAGTCACTGCACCTTTACAATAGACTTTGAAGATCAAGATATTCAGAACTGCCCCCATCTCTCCTGAAGCCAGTGTCATGGCAGGATAAAGGAAGGTGGGGCAGTGGGCGATTGTCTAGATTAAAAGAGACTTTAAGGATCGAACTATCAAATGCAATGAGTAGAATCTGTTTGGATCCTAATTTGAAAAAGGGACTGTGAAACATTTTTGAAACAACTAGGGAAAGCTAAATATGAACTAGGACAGTACTAGATGATACTGATAAAAATTATAATAAATTTTATTGGGTGTGATAATAATCTTGTCATTAAGGAAGAAAACAACCTTACTTTTTAGAGATACATACTAAGATATGTAGCAGTAAAATATTATGATTTCTGATATTTCTTTCTTACAAATTCAGCAAAATAAAAAAATGAAGTAAATATGGTAAAATGTTACCAATTATTAAATCTAGATGATGGGTTTAGAGAATCCATATAAATATTTTACCATTTGTCTTTATGTTTAAAACCAATTCAAAATGTTTTTAAAAAATCAAGGTCAAAATGTATCATATACTTAAATGTAAAAGATAAAACTATAAAGTTTTAAAAGATAACATAGAAGAATACCTTTGGAATATTGGAGCTTAGTGAAGAGTTATTAGACATAACACAAAAATCATTCTCCTTAAAAAGAAAAATTGATACATTGGATGTTATCAAAAGTAAAAAAAAATTGCTCTGATAAAGATCCAAATATAAGGATGACAAGATAAACTATGAACTAGGAAAATATATATGCAAAATACATGTCTGACAAAGGACTTATATCTAAAATAAAGAACACCTAATACTCGAAGGTAAGAAAACAAATTATCCAATTAGAAAATGGGCAGAAGACATGAATAGAAGACTACATAGCTCACCAAAAAGGATATTCAGGTGGTAAATAAGCACATGACAAATTTTTCAATATCACTTGCCATCAATAAAATGCAAATTAAGACCACAATGACATCTTACTACACACCTGTAATGAGAGCTAAAATAAAACAATAACAATACCAAATGCAGGTGAGGATGCAAAGAAACTGAATCTCTCACACAAAGCTGATGGAAATATAAAGTGGGTACAGCTGCTTTGAAAAACTATTTGGCAGCTTCTTAAAAAAGAAAAACTAAACACACTTACCATACAATTCGGCACTTGTACTTCTGGGCTTTTATCCCCAAGAAATGAAAAATCACATCCATACAAACACCTATATATGATACGTTCATAGCAGCCTTATTTGTAATAGCCAAAAAAACTGCAAACAATGCAAATTTTCCTTCAATAGGTGAATGATCAAACAAAGTGTGGTATATCCACACCACAGAATATTCTGAGTGGTGGGGAGTGGGTGTGATGATAAAGGGGTAACTTAAGGAGACCTTTGTGGGGATGGAATACTTCAGTATCTTAAATGCAGGGATAGTTACATGTACCTACACATGTGATAAATATGACGTAGAAGTATAAGTACATGTTGTACCAATGTCAGTTTCCTTGTATCCATATTTTACTATAGTTGTGTAAGATGTAACCACTGGAACTTGGTTAGGGGAACATAGGACTTGTATGTACTATCTTTGCAACTTCCTGTGAATCTGTACTTATTTCAAAAAATAAAAATAAAACATTAATCCAAAAATAATAGATTGCATTCCAGGGGATTTCTGGACTCCACGCATCATCATCCCATGTGCTCACAGTCACAGAAATTTCTTTGTTTTAGCACCTCTGTTTCCCCTTTCAGTCTAGACTATTAATTCAGTTTCCTTCTTTACAGTACTTAACAAATGATAATCTTTGTGCTATAATTACAATGGCATAGCATCTCTCAGATCAGAATTACCTAAAAGGCTTATTAAAACATGGAGTCCAGGTCTCAGCCCAGAGATTCTGATTCAGGAAGTCTTGGAGAAGCCAATCACTGACATTTCTAACAAGCTGATAGGAACTGTACTTCATATGACTGGTACAGTGTTTTGAGTATAAGGCTTATAGTGAAGATAGAGCCCAGTCTCCACTATGTGTCTCCACCAAAACACATAACTTCTCTGAGCCTTGGTTTCCTAAAATGTAAGGTACTCAGCTCATAAGATTATTATGGAAGAAATAAGATAATGCGTGCTATCGAAGTAAACATTAGGAGCACTCAATACATTGCAATTCATTCTTATCATTATTGTCATTATTAGCTTGTTTGGAATGTCATCTCAGCACATATAAGATTTGTCAATGCATGTCTCATAATAAAAATATTAGCATATCCAAAACTCACATTTGCATTTTAAGTGTACCTGTCTGAACCAGGTAAATATTCTTTCATATTTTGTGTGTGTGTGCACACTTGGGAACTAGTAGAGGTGAAAAAAGAGAGGCAGTTTGCTTCTGTGCATTAATTTTCTAGTTAATACAGTAATTTCCAGTAACACGGAAGACAGTGCATAGATCAATGACTATCAGGGATTACTTTACAAAGTGAAGAGTTCCAGAGGGGACTTTGACATAGAAAAGTGAAGCAAGGGCTAAGGTCACAGAGGTAGCCAGGGGCATTCAAGCCTGAGAGTCAGGTCTCTTAACTCTCAACCCAGGGTCACTTTCAACACACCAGGCAATCAGTTTTGTAACTCCCTTAAGAATCCTGACTAGTTTATATAACTGAGACTGCTTGTAATCTCAGCTAGCTCAGTGCTCATACCGCTCCACTCACTGAAGCTGAACTTAGAAACTACCCACCAACACTGCTCTACTTTGGGGTATGATCTTGTCTCAGAATCCCACAGGGGAGACATGAATCTAAGGAAAGTTTTAGATGTGTATTGCTGTGTACAGTGTGTGACTTTATAGCATCACATTCTGTTTTAAAAAACAATCCCCTAGTCAAAACTTTTGCAGTAGACCACAAATCAGGAGATCTGGGTTTTTCTAGGCCTGGCTCTGCCTTTAAAAGTTTCTCTAACCCTGGGTAAATGGGCAAGGCACCTCTCCTTTCTGGTCCTCAGTTTTCTCAACTGTTAAAATAAGACATTTGACTAGCTGGTTTCTAATGGCCCTGCAAGCTCTAGGATTCTGAATCTGATTTTAATAAAAATACTTTTCAGGCCGGGCGCGGTGGCTCACGCCTGTAATCCTAGCACTCTGGGAGGCCGATGTGGGCGGATTGTTTGAGTTCAGGAGTTCGAGACCAGCCTGAGCAAGAGCGAGACCCCGTCTCTACTAAAAATAGAAAGAAATTAATCGGACAACTAAAAATATATAGAAAAAAAATTAGCCGGGCATGGTGTGCATGCCTGTAGTCCCAGCTACTCGGGAGGCTGAGACAATAGGATTGCTTGAGCCCAGGAGTTTGAGGTTGCTGTGAGCTAGGCTGATGCCACGGCATTCACTCTAGCCCAGGAAACACAGTGAGACTGTGTCTCAAAAAAAAAAAAAAATACTTTTCAAAATGTTGATTCCTCAAAATTTCCCCTACCTCACTAATTAATAGCAGCAATGTATGGGAAAGAATGAATTTGGAATCTGATTCAAGTTCAAACTTAGGTTTTGCTAATTTCTGGCAAAGTAATCTTGTCCAACTGACATACTTTCTATGAACTTTTGTTTCCTCCTCTACAAACGGATATAACAATATTCCATAATTATTTACTGTGATTAAATACTGTAATATGCAAAAGTTGCTGGTGTAAGGTTTCATAGCATTCTCTGATCCTTCTATATTGCCTCTTCCTATTAATATTTTGCCCTATCTTCCTCCCTTTCTTCCTTCTGTCCTATATACTCATACCCAAAATTCATGTGTGTATGTGTGTGTGTGTGTGTGTGTATTTTCCGTGTGCTAAGAGAATATGCTAATAAGTCACTCAACAAATGTTTAGTTAGTACTTAACATATGGATGGCAAAATTTTTGGATCAATAGGAAGCAGTCTTAAATCAAAAGGTAGTTTTCCAGTTTTTTCCCAGTCCAATTTCCTTGCTAAAATTGATTCCTGAATTTATTTCTGTACTCTCCATCATCTTCATATCTATAGTATAGCAATTTTCTAGCATCTGAGAAGCCAAACTAATAAAATAAAAATGATCAGAAACCATTCAAGTTTTCAAAAAAATTTATTTTATCTCATTTGATACTCCTAAAACAACCCTATGTTTATGCTATCAAAGGTTATTAGCTCTGGCCAGGCGCGGTGGCTCAAGCCTGTAATCCTAGCTCTCTGGGAGGCCGAGGCGGGCGGATTGTTTGAGCTCAGGAGTTCGAAACCAGCCTGAGCAAGAGCGAGACCCCGTCTCTACTAAAAAAAAATAGAAAGAAATTAATTGGACAACTAGAAATATATATAAAAAATTAGCAGGGCATGGTGGTACATGCCTGTAGTCCCAGCTGCTCGGGAGGCTGAGGCAGGAGGATCGCTTGAGCCCAGGAGTTTGAGGTTGCTGTGAGCTAGGATGACGCCACGGCACTCACTCTAGCCCGGGTAACACAGTGAGACTCTGTCTCAAAAAAAAAAAAAAAAAAATAGGGAAGGTGGAAGGAAGAACAAATTTGAGGGGAAGATAATGAGTTCAGTTTGGCCACAGTAAGGCATATTGGGCATTAGAGAAAACTAATGTTTCCACATGAAACTGAAGATATCACAGAGAAAAATGTGTGACTAGTAGGGGCTGTAATTGGAGAAAGGTTCACAATAGTAACTTTTAAACCTTTTAGACTCTGACCTGGTATGTACACATACACAACCAAACACAAGACTCAAAAAAACATACCTTTAAATTTGATACATTAATAGTATGATATTTTCTGCTACTCAATTTAAATAAAATTCTGGTCATCATCCACCAAACTGATTTAATGACTCATCAATATGTCATAAAAAATATTGGATTACAAGATATGGGTAACCAAAGATCTTTCAATAAGAATGCAAATCGCGAATATAGTACTCATTGCCACCAATCAACAGTTTGCTGTAGGGAGAAGAAAGCACCACTGTTCGGTGAAATTAAATGAAGAAAGAAGTCATCAGTAGAGTTGCTGAGATTTAACACTATGAATAAGGGAACAAATAATTGCAACTATGACAAGGAAATGAATGAGTTGCCAAATTCTATTCTTATTAAGGATCATAAGAAACCTGTTGGATTTTGGCAACATTGAGGTGAATTCTCATGAAAACACGAGCCATGGCAAGAAGTGGAAATTCCTCTCGGAGTCAAGAAAATGCATCAGTGAAGGCTTTTCCACTTGAAATAAGGCTGCAGCATCTTCTCTGGAGCCAACCCTTTAAACAGTACTGTGAAGAATGGATCACGAATTTGCTCCATTCTCATGAAGTTAACTGTATGTCCATGAAGAGCCAGACCCCTCGCACGGTTTCTGGGTAAACAGCTAGGTGGAATAGAAGCCTCTGATCTACTCTCAACTGTATTTGCATTTTATTAGGCATTCATTTACTGAACACCTGCTACGTGTAAGACCACAGAGGAATGTGGAGATAAACAAGATAAAATTCCTGCCCGCCAGACTCTCACAATCTTGTTGGGAGGACAAAAACCAAAATAAATAATGCTGGGAGCAGGCCAACTGCGAGAGACGCTCCACTAGGCATGCCAAAGACAGTAGGAAATCAGAGGAAAGAAAATTTATTTCAACTCAGGAAGCATTGTCTCCTTCGCAAAGTTCTTCTCTCAAACATCATCTCCCCAGAGAATAGTTCCCTAGACACTCTGGCTAAGCATTGTGCACCCCACCTCTCCAGTAACTTTATTTCATTCGCCTGTTTTATATTCTTCATGGCAATTCCTATCATTAAGAATTATTTATATTTGGAACCATATGTTATTTGGAAATACTTGCCCAAGGCACCAAGATATAATAGATACAATATTCCAAGTAAGGTTCCAGATCTAGGTGACAAGTAGCAAAGGAAATATGTAAAAATTAGTTACACAACTCTTATGGCTCTCACCAACATGAAGAACATGAAACAGGTTATCGCAAGTTAGAACAGGATTTTTGAAGACGGATTTTCTTCGCTCAGAATTGAGTCCCATACCTCTCATGGGATGGAGTGGACGTGCCTCCCCGACACATGGACCCCAGTGAGGTTGCTTCAAGGGAACACCTGGACAGGATGAATATGTTGGAGTCATCCGTGGCATCACAAGCTACCCCAAAACTTAGTGGCTTAACTTATTATCACCCCCTTTTCTGGCTCTGTGGGTCAGTAATTCTGACACAATGCACTGAGGAAGGCTCATATCTGCTATGAAATGATGTCTGAGGTCTCAGCTGGTATAACTTGAACAGCTGGGGGCTAGCCAAGAAACAGGTGTCTGTATGTCTGTGCTTGTCTGTCTGTCTTTTCTCTTTCCCCGTCCCTCCCCGTGGCTAATATGGGCTTCCTCTCCTTTTTTTCCTTCTATAATGAAACGAGAAATAAATTTTTAAAAACCTGTTACTTTTCTGTATAATTTTATAGTTGCCAGAGTACCTTCACCTACATAATCTCATCGGGTCAACACAACAACACAGGGAACTTTATCTCCATTCCGTAAATGAGGATGTTGAAGCTCAGTGGGTAGAAGCAACTTGCACGAAGTTGTGGAGCCTAGATCAAACCCAGCTCCTTTGTCTCCACTTCCAGCGTTCACGCCACGCCCGCTCGCCTTGCAGGCATGCATTTTGTGTACACCACATCCCATCAATACACCCTGAAGTCACGTGGAGTCACTCCCACTGAAGGGACAGAACACAGCAGCACATGGCTTGTTCTGGGCAGCGGAGACTACCAGCTCCCCAGGGAGATGCAGCGTGTGCTGACCTTGAGAAAATGATGGCTCCAGCCAGAGGAAAAGGTATCAGCATTCATAGAAGGATTCCGGAATGAGGAGTGCAGCGGCGGCCAGGTTTAATACTGCGCACACACTTCTGATGAATATGCAAATGTGGCTGGTACAGAAGCAGGAGGCGAATAACGTTTACTAAACAGCGGTGTTAAACCACTTTGAAAGGGGTGTGTCAGAAGCATGGTAATGAAATTAATCCTCTTCACCTGTGAATTATCAGGGGCTTTGGGCTCCATCCAAAAACGTCTGACTTGAGTTTGCTTTACTTAAAGCCTCTCGTGTAAATTTGATCTTAATGGAGAATGAAACTTGGGATACAAAATAGGAAGTGGTAAAAGACACAACTGTATATTTACCCGACTAAAGGACTACGGGATAAGGACATTTCAGCTGTGCCTGTCCATCCATGGTGACCGTTCTGGGGCATCTCCATGGCTGCCGTGGTCCCCACTGGGTTGATTTATCAAACAAGAAGACCGATAATTGTAAGATGGTCAGAGTGATGAGATCGGGCCTCACACTGTCTGACAGAAAAGCTGTCGACAGAAGGCGTGGAATTGAAGTGTTCGAGGCAGAGTTCAGTCTCTTCGGTGGCGTAGGGAAATAAAGACTGCCTCTCTGAAAAGAACCCTCAACCAGATGTCGAACTAAAAATGAATAAAAAAGATCACTCTGGACAGGCACTGTGTCACTGACTGGGTACAGAAACAAATAAGTCACAAAGCTCTTGGTTAGGAGATGTTCACTCTCTAGTTGGGGAGTTGCTCATTTATTCACACAGTCGGTGGCAGTCATTTGTCATTTAGGGCCACCCAGCAGTCATACCCCCTTTCTTGGAAATAGCATCCAAAATTGCTTTTGGGGCCAACCTTTTTCCCCTTAGGGGCAGTCAGGAGGACTGACATTAAAGATGCTCTGCCCCCCTAGTATCCAACAGGTGGGTGGGTGACTGGAGTTAAGCCCATCAGACACTCTCACAGCTTTGGAATCTAGAATGATGCACAGCAAAGCAAGGATGGGAAGGCACTGGAACAGATTCCCCTGACTGTGGGCCATTGGTCCTTGTCTCTTAGGTGCCTAAATCTGCCCTAATTTCCATCTTTCTGTCTGCCTGGTCCTACAACCTCATTGGCAAACTACCTAGTATTCTCCCAGTAAGTTCATGTTTCCATTTAAGTTAGCCAAAATTCATTTCTACTGCATGCAGCCAGCCACTCCTGTCATACACACCCTCATCCATTCATTAATCCATCCATTTACCAACACCACTCTTGTTCCAGGCATGGGGGAAGGAGATGAATAGGATTCTGTGCTTAGGGAGCTCACCATCTTAGGGGGAGAACAAGTCAGTGGATCACTGTATACTACAGGATCTGGGTTAAAATCAGGACAAGAACAGAGAAGTATTTAATATTTGGGGGACTGTGTCAGAGAAATGGAATTCTCTTGTGGGGCATGAGAAAAATTCACGAAGATCATGGTCTATTCTAACTTTTAAAGAATAAATATAGGCATGCCAGACACAAAAATGAGGAAAGTGCTTAGGCAAGGAAAACCACAGATGTAAAAACTAAGAAGTGTGACTTGAGCATAGATTAGGAGATTTATGAAAAAGAAAATAGTAAATAAAGGAAAATACTATTTATGCAGCATTCAAAAGTTGGTAGAAATGATACTATTTACCCTGTTTTTTATGCAATGAATTTCTAGTTCCAAACTGTTAAAGGAACTTCCCAAAATCACACAGCTACAAAGTTATACAAGATTTCCCTTTTCCTACACACCTCAGAGCATTTCTGTGAGAATCAAATGGAATCAAAACTATTTGTTCTCATGTGTGTCTCCTGTCTAAACTGGGTCAGCCCTCGTGGTGAAAGATGACATATGGTTCATTTTCTTTTCTCTTTGTAATCCCTGGAAATTAGCATAGTGTCTGGTACACAAAAGGAATTCAGTTATGTTGGTCGAGTGAATGAATTAACAAATACTTATCAATAACACAAACAATATTTGGAGAACATTTTAACAGTGACAATCTCATAGCAAGTCATCAGCCCTATAAAGTACATGGAGAAGGAATGATCTTCATACTTTCTCAGGGTAACTACCTTGGACAGCAAAGTAGATCTTATTATTAACATCCCCATTTTTCAAATAAAGAAACTGACGCTTAGAAATTTAAGAAATGTAAATGCTGGCTAAATTATGGTAGTCAGGAAAGACGGCCTATGGAGTTTGGATTGACTCCCTCTGGAAATACAGAGACCCTCAATGTGGATAAGCCGTTAGGCTCCCCATCAAAATAAAAGGTGTTCATAAGTATGCAGTATTTTCTATCTTGTAATATTGGCAAATAGAGGAATTGAGTCTCTATGCATGGAAAAAGAAACAGATGAACAATAGCACAGGTAACTAGGCATCATTTTTAAAAAAGCCTTCCTTTTTAATTAAAATTAAATGTCCACTGTAAGAAAAAAAAATAGTGGTGAACAACAAATACCCACAGCCTTGTTTAATCACCTGTGATGAATTATAATTAGGATTTGAAAATTATTGAACTTTTTTCCCCCTGTTCACCTTGGCGCTCTGAAGGTGAATTTCAAAGACTGTTGGAGGAATGAATATTAAAAAGTTTGTTTTATACTTGAACGCCAGAGCTCCCATCTCATTTTTCCATTAAAGCTCAACTTTTGAAATTTTTCTCTGCTTTGCAATAATTACATCTTCAGCCTGACAACTCATTACATGACAATGCTTATGCTAATGCGATTCTATAGGCACAAGGAAAGGAAAGCGCTCGCTAGCTTTCAGTGACTAGGAATTAGAGAGGGGCTCCCTCTCTGCGGTTCAGAGGCCCTGCCTCAACCCACCCCCACCCCAGGCTCTGAGCACCTCGCACTGACAAGGCTGCATTCTTTTACAGTATCCTGACCAACAAGCAGCACTGGCTTGTGGTACTCTTGCTCCCAGGCACCTGGTAGCTGGTTTATTTTATTTTATTTTATTTAAAATCCTGTTTTGTCCTACAAAGGCTGGAAATGAAATTACTTGTGTAAAGCTTTCCGTCTCAACAATGGGACAAGCCCATTTGTCTTGCTCACCCTGGAGTGGTGACATTTTTTATTTTTCTCAAGATCGTTAGTGTTTCTGATCAATTCCATTTATAGCTGTTACTGAGTTCCTCTCTGTGCCAGGCCCTGGAATGTGTGAGAGACACGATGGTAAACGAGGATTCTCAGACACGGTTCCTGCTGCACTGAGCTTGCGTCCTTGTGGGGGATGCGGACATGGCAAAAGAGTAGACAGTCACTCTGCAATATAGCAGGATCGCAGCAGGAGCACAGAGACGGGCCCAGGCACGAGGTGGGGTGGGCTTCCCAAGAAGGTACCAACTATGAGACCTGATCTGAGACCAGAAGGATGAGCCTTAGCGGGTTGGAGGACGTGGGGTGTTGGAGGATGGGGAAAGAGAGAATCAGTGAGCACTCCCAGCAAAGTGAGGACAGGACGGTAGAGTTCAGGAGACTGGAAGTTGCTCTGCAAGACTGGAGAGTGAAACGGAGGGTCAGGAGGAGTTGTGTGGGCAACGAGGCTGGGGAAGGACACAGGGTGCAGGTTCCCAAGGGCTGCACACGCCAGGATAAGGACCTCAGGCTATGGACATCCTCAGGGCTCTGTGCAGCCGGCCGCCAAAGGCTTTTAAGTGGGGAATGAGTGACTTTGCTGAAAACCCTTGAAATGACCCACAACCAGGACAGAGCCTGCTAACCAGGTGTCCTACATACATTATCATCCCAAATCATCACACCCCACTGTCAGCAGGTATTATTTTCTCCACTTTGCTTTTTAGAAAACTGAAGCTCAGCAGTATTTTGTAGCTTGCTCGAGCTCCCGCTGGGCTTGTCAGTGACAGGGTTGATTTGGTCCCAGGTGGAGAGAGCTATGGAATTCCAAACCCAGACCCTGCACTACACCAGGCTATTTCCAGCACTTCTAGAGAAGATGCCAAATGCATTCATCAGCTTTCTGAGATTCCTTAGGGAAGGGAGGATGGGGTGTGTAACTCTGCCTTGGGCTTTTTTGCTCTAATTGAGGGTTGTGGAAGAGAGTGCCCTGCTGGACATCAGGAAATATGTTTTGGTTTCGTTTTTTTTGAGACAGGGTCTCACTCTGTCACTCGGACTAGAGTGCAGTGGCATCATGATGGTTCACTGTAACCTCAAACTCCTGGGCTCAAGGGATCCTCCTGCCTCAGCCTCCAGAGTAGCTAGAACTACAGGCCCGTGCCATCACACCTGGCTAATTTTTTTTGTATTTTTTGTAGAGACAAAATATACTCTTTTTTGTCTTGCTCAGGCTGGTCTCGAACTCCTAACCTCGAGCAATCCTCCTGCCTCAGCCTCCCACAGTGCAGGATTGTAGGCATGGGCCACCAGGAAATATGTTTTTAGCCCAGGTTCTGTCACTGGCTCACAGGTCATTTCACTTTAGCTTCTGTTTTCTCAGTTATAGAAAAAAATTATTAAACTTCATCCTTAGAGAAAGAAGTTCAAATCAACTAGGAAGAATCTCAGTGGAAGCTTCAGCTCTAATAAGAAAGTCTTTAAAAGACAAGCAACCCTCACTCACTCTTAGCAGGTGTGAATACTGTGGTAGGTCTTGGCGGGCTGGATAGAATGTAGGAGCCTGGAGGGGTGAAGGAAAACACATGCCTGGAGGTCACGGCAGAAAGGCTCAGAGTGGTGTTAGCATATAAAGGAGGTGAGAGCTTGGTGGAAACCAGATGGCTGGATTCAGGGCCCTGGAAGAGGAAATCTGGAGCCTTCAGGAAGCCCTTGGGCTGGGATGCTTTGGAATTAGTGAGGCTGGTTTCTGGTCATATCAGCCCCCAAAGGCTGCTTGGCCCCTGGATGAGAAACTGCCCTGTTGCCGTGTCCTGAAGTGAGCACACACCAATTGACCATTCTACCCTGATTTCTTCCTCAGATGTGGATTGGGTGACAGAAAAAAGGCATTGTCTCTCCTATTCCCAGGCCCAGGCTAGGAAGTTGTCTTCTGAGGTCCCGCTGCTCAGAAGCCTCGCTGCCCCCACAGCCCACCAGACTCCCCAGTGGACTGCACCTCCTTGAGATGGTGTCTTCCCATCTCTGTTCCCAGCACAGTGGCTGGTGCAGACTATATGAAAATAATAAAGTCATTTGCTGCATGCTTTCTCCCTTGCAGAGTAGGCCAGAGACTCTGCTAAGAGCTTTATATGGACTATTTCATTTAATCCTTGAAACACACCCATGAGATAGGTACTATTATCATTTATGTTTTATAGATAAGAACTGAGGCTCAGAGAAATTATGTGATTTGCCATAGGACACACAGCAACAGAGTATAGGATTATCTGTGGTCTCTGTGCACTGAGAGCTTATTAAAAATGTAGATTCCCACCCCCAGCCTACTGAATCAGAAAATGTGTTTTTGAAAATCTCCAGGTGACTTGTATACACATTTTAAACTTTAAGATGAGCCGATTTGGTAGACTAAAAATTTTAGTTTGCTGAATGAACAAATTGTAACAGAGAGAATGGCCTGGAAAAGGGTACCAATGTTTTCTGTCTGAGAACGAAAACCTACATCCCTGCCTCCGGCTATTGGTCGGGAGGGGCAGGGGAGTGTCCTTTGTTCTTTGTGCCATAGGAGATGGCTCAAGGGTATTGTCCCTGTGGAAGTCACAAGGTTGTCTTAGCCAAAGATGGGATGAATGAGAAACCATCAACTATAACTTAACTTCCCCTTTAAAAGTTCTGAATTTTTGCTCAGAGACAGGACATTGGTACTTTAAGACAGGAGTCTGCCAACCTCCTCATTTGCCGGCAAATTAATAAAGTTCTCTTTCCTTCTCCTCTTTCTTCTGATGCAGCCTCGGGGCTCCAGGACAAGTGCTGAACTGTTGGTAACAAAATGCTCTAAGTTTGCATCCTGGCATCACTGCCTACTTGCTCTTTGGCTATGGAAAAGTGGCATTGCTGAGTCTTGTTTTCCTTGTCTATATTAAGGGAAAAATAAGAGAATCTACAAAATGGGAGCTGTGAGGACCCAATGAGATCATGCCTGCAAAGCCTGGCCCATGCGAAGAGCATAATAGGAGTTACCTGTTATCGTTACCTATTCCCCTCTCTGAACCTGACTTAGCTCATAAAATGTAAAATGAAGGTGCCGCATTAAAGAATCTTTGATCCTAACTTTGTAGCCTTGTCGATCCTGAGACCCTTTGGATATTGCCGTTAAGCACCACAGGTTAGAAATATGTTTCTTTGTGTTCCTTAGTTTTCCCTCCCACACCCACTGCTGTATCAAACTGCAGACAAAGCATTTTGCCTTGTCCCTTTCTTCTCAGTGTTGCACAGCTCAGGAGGGAATTTTTCCCCTGGTTGACACTTGCTGTCCTTGTTCACAGCTCTGACTCCTGCTCTCCCATTTTTCTGCAAAAAATTTCAGAAAGAAGTGCATGTTGATTTGCTGTATGGCTTCTTGATTAGATGGCAGATTTGTAACTGGGGTGGATGTGACAATCAGGCAGGCTTTGATTAGACCTTTCTGATATGTAAATCCAGGTGGATAAGATAAGTGGCGTTAGGCTGGGGCTGGCAACAAAGGTAGGAAGAAATCCCAGGTGACTGGAATTAAAGAACTGTCTGAGCTGAGCGGGGGTGTTGGTGAGAATGATGTGAATTTCAAAGAGCTGGGGATAAACACTCACTTTCAGATGGGCTAATTTATGCGGGAAGTCATTTGAGAAGCCAATTCTCTCATCCCAGAGAGTTCATAGAAGCCAGCAAAAAATGGTTAGGCACTGGAATGTAAACATTGGTAATTGGTAATTAATGGGCACACCTACGAGGGAGGCATATGCCGAATTAAATTGATTGCTTGAATCATTCATTGATTCATTAAATAGTGAATGTATTTTTTGTGCTCCTATTTCATCCAGACGCTGGGCTCCGTGCTGGAGGTTCAGAGATAAATAGGACTGGATTCAGCCTTACAGCAAATGAAGGGGATGGAGTGTGGCTGAAACATAATATTTTTCTCTCCTTTCTTCATTCATTTATTGTTTCAAGTCCTTCTCTGGGTGGGGCATTGGCTGGGCTGGAGGATACCTGGGGAGGAAGACAGACCAAATCCTAGTCCACCCAGGGCTCCTACTCCTACTCTGCTCTAGCTGTGCTCTCACCCTCGGGTCTTGGATAGTAAGCACCTAGTAGGCATGTAGTTGGCTCTCAAAAAATGTCCCTAAATGGATACATGGATAGAGACATCCATTAAACAAACAGTAGCATGGGCAATTTTATATTTTTTATTTCAGCATATTAGGGGGGTACAGATGTTTAGGTTACGTATGTTGCCCTTGCCCCCTCTGCCCCCCAAGTCCAAGTTTCAAGCATGTCCATCTCTTGGATGGTGGGCATTGCACTCTTTGTGTATGCATGTACCCGCCCCCTCCTCCCCTTCCCCCCCTGCCCGACATCCAATAGATGTTATTCTTATATGTACACTTATGTGTTGATCAGCCCTCAACAAATTTTTAAGTGCCAAATACCATGTTGTTATACAGTGTGCCCCAAAAGTCTCCACACAAAGGAAAAAATTTGT
>CAUYRB010013837.1:0-22938 GCA_963574695.1 Propithecus perrieri
TTCTATATATTTTTAGTTGTCCGATTAATTTCTTTCTATTTTTAGTAGAGACGGGGTCTCGCTCTTGCTCAGGCTGGTTTCGAACTCCTGAGCTCAAACAATCCGCCCGCCTCGGCCTCCCAAAGTGCTAGGATTACAGGCATGAGCCACTGCGCCTGGCCTAAGCAATCCTCTTGACTTGGCCTCCCAAAGTGCTAGGATTACGGGCATGAGCCACCTCACCATGTGTTTTAATAAGTCTTAAGCTAATATTTGCCATCTTTAGAAATCTACTTGGGAACAACTACATCCCAAGCTATGGTATGTGTGACTGAACACTTTTCCTTTATATCGAACACTGTACATCTGTTTTGGATTGTGCATTGTGTTTGGAAATGATTTGCATTGAACAAAAACTAAATAAATGGCTGGAAGAGTAATTAACACATTTGACATATGAAAGCATAAAATTTAAATAATTATTCAATACCTTTTATAAGGCCATTTAGTAAGCAGTTATTGAGTGCCTACTATCCATGCTGTGAGATATTTAACAGTGACTAAATCTTACCCTTTGTCATTACATCACTATTATGATTTCTAGTTTCAATAAAAATTAACTAACGGGATACATTTTTGGATAGAGCTTTTTAAACGGCTTGCATTCCTGATCCTGTAAGTTTCTTCTAGTTTTCTCTCATTGTCTGGTTCCTTGTTCTTTCTCACTATGAACAAGCTAATAGTCAAGATTAGCTCTAGAATATATTTCAGTTGTCTTATATATGACTTACATTAAGGAAATAAAATATTTGGCAATACAGCCAAATGTGGCTATGACATTGATCATCACAGGAATAAAACCTATATTATATAGTCTTTCTATCATATGGAGAGAGATTACATGTAAATTCTCACAAAGAATTTTAATCCATGATATAATAAAACCTGTGACATAAAGCTAGGTAATACAGGTTTACATTATTTATTTAGGCTCCCTTTTTAGATTTGCCTTTGTTTAGAAG
Organism: Propithecus perrieri; assembly: GCA_963574695.1. Classification (NCBI taxonomy): domain Eukaryota; kingdom Metazoa; phylum Chordata; class Mammalia; order Primates; family Indriidae; genus Propithecus; species Propithecus perrieri. Next base: position 1,002 of record CAUYRB010013837.1, read on the forward strand.
AGTTGTAATTATCCTTTTATTGAAATAGTGAATGAGTTTATAGGAAGAATTTATGTTATAACCTTCTTAATTCATATTCTGGAACATAGTTACTCCTGTGGCTTTACTTTTGTCCCCAAAGCAGGGTAAACTCCCAGCAGTTGCATGGGGGACAGTCAGAATCAATAATCTGCTTAAACCTTGAACACAACTATGATGTCTGAAGTAAAACAGATCCTAAAGGAAGTTTGGGTTATGATAGTGTTCATTTGTTAATTTGATTTAATTTCCAGGAAAATACAGTGAAGATCTCTCTGTAACCTAATAGTATGTAAGTCAATGATAATCTTATGCCAAGTCTGATTACCTTCATTTTAGCTTCCTTCCTTCACTACCTAGCTCTATGACCATTCAGGCTTACTGGATCTGATTTGAAAACCAAGGATTTTACAGATCTTACAAATCTTCATGAGCTCTAAAAAAATGTGATTTATGATTAAGTTTCTAATTGACTTTTTCTCTATAAGAAGTATAATGAATACAAAATAGCTTTGGGATAATGTAAATTATTTTTCAAGAACTACAACTGCCATATGCTAACAAACAATTTTGGGGTTTTTCTAATTAGGTGATACATTCATCTGGTTCAAAAGGGTATACAGTAAAATATAACAACTTGCTATGTTTTCTTTGCTCAAGTGGATTGGTTAATTTTTTTGCTTTTTATTATCACAAAGTTCTTACCAAAGGATTATACTCTATCAATTCATTTAACATGTTGAAAGAAGATGCTATAGGGATTCTCTTTTTAATAAAAACGGCAACATATCCAAGAGGACAAACTCTGATTCTGCAAATTAACAGGCAAAATGAATTGTTAAAAATTTTGTTTTGGTCGGGCTTAGTGGTTCATGCCTGTAATCCTAGCACTCTAGGAGGCTGAGGAGGGAGGATTGCTTGAGGTCAGGAGTTTGAGACCATCCTGAGCAAGAGGGAGACCACGTCTCTACTGAAAACAGAAAAAAAATTAGCTGGGCAACTAAAAATGGAAAAAATTAGCCAGGCGTGATGGTGAGAGCCTGTAGTTCCAGCTACTTGGGAAGCTGAGGCAGGAGGATGGCTTTAGCCCAGGAGTTTGAGGTTGTTGTGAGGTAGGCTGACCCCACGGCACTCTAGCCTAGGCAACAGAGTGAGACTCTGTCTCAAAAAAAAAATTTTTTTTGTTGCACTAGTATTTGAAATTTGTAGGTGTTTGTCAATTAGTGGAGTTTAATTTCCTCTAATTTCTAGTCACTGCACTGGTATTTAATGTTTCTCATTTATATAGGTTTGTAATTACTATTTTTTTTAAACAGTTCCTACTTGGGTGATTATTGAAGCTCTCTATTCTTTCCACAGAGCATGTCCTTTGCAACCTGATCGCACAGATGACGAAAAAGAATAGAACTTTCTTATTCATCTTTGAATAACATCTCCTGTTTACTCTGGCATTGTAGAATGTAAATTTGCATAAATGTGTTTGTTCCAATTAGCTTTGTTGAAGAGGCATTTAATTTAGAAAATGAGGCTTAAATTTAGTTGTTCAAAAGTAGTTATGAAATTCGAGAATTTGTAAGATTAATTATGGTTACTTAGCTTAGTATTCAATATAATGCAGTATTTGGTTTCTCTTTACCAAATTAAGCTTCTTTTTCTTGCTAAAATCAAATCATTACATTGTGTTCTAATTACAAATTTGCTGTATTTAAGATTTGCTTAGATCTTTTTACTGCTGCCATTTTTATTGGCATTTGATTATTGGAATGGTGCCATATTTTTATTCCTTTTATTTGCTTTAAAAAGCAGAGTTAGATTTTTGCACATTAAAAAAATTCAGTATTAATTAAACTTAACCTCTACCCTTTTTCAGAAAGGGGGCCAAAGATGCAATGTTGAAAAAATTTGGATGGATATTTTTTCTTTAGAAAAATGTAAGGGTAATTTGGTCTTGAGGGGTTAAACAGTTGATAATAAAAACTTTTACAATGACAATAACAAAAAGATAAAATACTAGCATAGAATCAGAAAGGACGATTCCATAGACTACATTAAAAGAGAAGAATTTTCCTAGGATGTGCATGTGATTCAATATTATAAAATATTATCCTTTGTGCCTATTCTTTTAAACTTGGAAATCAATAAAACATGAAAGGCAAATCATAAACTTAGAGCTATGTCTAAAGTCCTTAGAGCTACCATTACATTTTCCATATGATAACCAGTGGTATGATTGAAGAAGTAGGTATAATGTTACTTGTTAATTGATATTCTTGCTTCCTAATCACACTTTCTGCTGACAACCTGTTGTCAAAATTAGCCATGTTTTAACAGGCATGTTCTCCTGAAATTTGTTTATAATAAATGAATACTTATTTTTACAATACACTATTCGTATGCTTTCTAAGATTATGTCCTACCAGTTATTTCTATTTTACTCCTTCCAAACAGAAATCAGTGCATTGACCTGATTTTATCAGTTTCAAAACTTTTTGAGCCCTGATGATTGTAGATTATATTTTTTTGCTTTGCTTTTAAAAGAATATTAGTGGATTGGGAGCAGAATTTTTTTTTAATCCCAAGTACTTCTTTGTTAATTAGCCTTCTTTTCAAGGAGTAAAGCTTAAGCTAAATCTATTAAAGTCAAGTTTTAATGGGTCTGAGACCTAATTTGTTATTTTTCACTGATAGAGAAACTTTATGGTGGTGTGCCCAATGAGGTCTAATTTTGATATATAATTGTTTCTAGGACCTATAGTTTTTTCAAGTATACAATATTTGATGATGTCTCATTTTTATTAGGCAGAGATTCTATGTAATGTTTCCTTTTCAAAGCTTTAAAAAATGTAGCATGGTAACTTAGCTTTTCTAAACACAAGGGAATTACAGAACTCTTGTTTCCATTGAAACTGAATTAAAAAGTAAAATTTACCCATTAAAAATAATTAAACCGGCTGGGCGTGGTGGCTCACGCCTGTAATCATAGCACTTTGGGAGGCCGAGACGGGCGGATTGTTTGAGCTCAGGAGTTCGAGGCCAGCCTGAGCAAGAGCGAGACCTCGTCTCTAATAAAAATAGAAAGAAATTAATCGGACAACTAAAAATATATAGAAAAAATTAGCCAGGCATGGTGGCGCATGCCTGTAGTCCCAGCTTCTTGGGAGGCTGAGGCAGGAGGATCACTTGAGCCCAGGAGTTTGAGGTTGCTGTGAGCTAGGCTGACGCCACGGCACTGTAGCCCAGGCAACACAGTGAGACTCTGTCTCAAAAAAAAAAAAAAAAAAATTAAACTAAGTTTTAAATTTTGTACCCTTCTTCACAAAGTTTGTCTGCTTTTCCTCTTTAAATGAATTACTCACATTAATGCTAGTGTTACTCCTTCCCAAATAATGATTAAAACTACTTCTCTGGAATTTTTGAATGCTAGAGAACTGTGAGGATCATATGTATTTTGCGTTTGCATAGTTTTACAAAGGAAGACCAAATACTATAGAGAAAATTATAGAGTGCTCAAACAGCTATTTAAAAGTTGACAAAAAACTTACCATTTTTCCCTCATTCCCCTCCATATTAAAAAAAATAAGGAATTAAAGAAATTAAAGGCTTGGCTGGGCATGGTGGCTCATGCCCGTTTGTAATCCTAGCACTCTGGGAGGCCAAGATGGGAGGATCTCTTGAGCTCAGGAGTTTGAGATCAGCCTCAGCAACAGTGGGACCCCTTCTCTACTAAATTAAAAAGAAATTATCCAGACAACTAAAAATAGAAAAAATTAGCCGAGTGTGGTGGCGCATGCCTGTAGTCCCAGATATTCGGGAGGCTGAGGCAGGAGGATCACTTGAGCACAGGAGTCTGAGGTTGCTGTGAACTAGGCTGACGCCAGGGTACTCTAGCCCAGGCAACAGAGGGAGACTCGGTCTCAAAACAAACAAACAAACAAACAAACAAAGAAAAAGATATTAAAGCCTAAACTGAACCTTTCTCATATATATACCACTCACAAATCCTACTGTGCTTAGAATCCTGTGGGCTAACTCACTTTCAGAAAAATTGAAGGTTCAGCTTGGCCTTGGGTCCAACTAACATTGTTATAATGGTGTCTTTTGCCTTTGAGAATAGTATATAGAAGTGGGAGAGAGAGATCTTCATTCAATAAAAACTGGGAGGAATGTTATTGGTCATCTTGTTCAACCCAAGTCAATTACAACTTTTTTTTTTTTTTTTTTTGAGACAGGGTCTCACTGTGTTGCCTGGGCTAGAGTGCCATAGCGTCATCCTAGCTCAGAGCAGCCTCAAACTCCTGGGCTCAAGCGATCCTCCTGCCTCAGCCTCCCAAGTAGCTGGGACTACAGGCATGCGCCACCATGCCCGGCTAATTTTTTCTATATACTTTTAGTTGTCCAGCTAATTTCTTTCTATTTTTAGTAGAGATGGGGTCTCACTCTTGCTGAGGCTGGTCTTGAACTCCTGACCTTGAGTGATCCTCCCACCTCGGCCTCCCAGAGTGCTAGGATTACAGGTGTGAGCCACCGCACCTGGCCTTAGATGCATTTATCATACTGTAGCAAGTCCCATTCTGAGTCCCACCTTGGGCTGGTGTTAAGAGGTGGGATTCTGGCAGGGAGCTCCAGACACATTCTGATTGCCGTTTATAGCCAGATAGATCCTGCCTGACCCTGAACACAAAAAGCATCCTGCCTGGTTCCTGAGGCCGGGGGTACCTGAAAATGTCCTGACTTTAGGGCTGAGGGTAACATGGAGCAAATATATTTGCCATTTAACAAATTATTTAGGTTAAATTTCATTCATTGTCTTTTATATATCTGTAGATATATAGTATAAATATATGTATTTAAAAGACTTCCTATGCGTTAGTGGCTGTGTATCGAAGAGCTTCTTTGAATTAAGTCTTGCCAAAGACAGAATCTGTGTGGAAACTTAAAACTGGTGGAAAAATTTGGATTCTGGATTTGCTAGGAAAATAGAAATATTTTTTAAAGCAGTACTTAAAATAGTAGCATAAATAAAAAAGGTAGCATGTGTCCCCATAAGCAGAGCTAAGAGCTGTTAATTCTATTACTTTTGAACATTATGAATATGTTTAAATATTTTTAAAAGTTACATCACATTGGACTCTAGACCCAAGCAGAATTAGTATATTTTACTAAACCTCTTATCTTGCAGCAATATAGTAACAATTCTCTATCCAAAAATGCCCTAATAAAACCTGAAAAGCAACCATTCTGAAGTCTGTACAAAAGTCTATACATGGTTTTTGTTTTGTTTGTTTTTGAGACAGAGTCTTGCTCTGTCACCCAGCTAGAGTGCAGCAGTGCAATCATAGCTCACTGCAACCTCAAACCCCTAGGCTCGAGTGATCTTCCCGCCTTGGCCTCCCTAAGTGCTAGGATTACAGATGTTAGCCACTGCGCCTGGTCTGTACATGTTTTATATTTGGGATTTTCATTCTCGTTTTCTAATATTTAGAACCTTTGGATTTTCTGGCATTATACCTAAAAGGGTTTAGTGTTTGTCTCAGTAAGTTTTGTAACTAGAATTTAAGTGACATTTTTTCCCCTTATCATTAATCCGGACAGGTTTAAGACTAAGACTGCTTTCGTAGTTTGTTCCTTCTTGTGGAGCCTGTGTTGCTCTTGTCCCTTACACACACCCATATAAACAACAGGCTGGTCTACGGTGTAGAAAAGTGAAAGTTTTGGAGGGCAGGGATACCATAGTTTATTTGCCTTTTATATCTATGAACTCTTATCCACTGGATAGAATTTTCTGTCACTATAATTGTGTAATATTCAATTTAAGATTCTTACATATTTCATAACTCAAAGTGAGTGGTTTCTTTTGTCTTAGAAAACATCCTGAGGCCAGGCACAGTGGTTCACACCTGTAATCCTAGCACCTTTGGGAGACTGAGGCTGGAGGATTGCTTGAGGCCAGGAGTTTGAGACTAGCTTGAGCAAGAGCGAGACCTCATCTCTACAAAAAATAGAAAAATTAGCTGGGCATGATGTAGTCTGTGTTTTAGTTGGTTTGCACATTAGAGCTGTTGTACACAATGTGAATTATTTAGCAAATGCAATGGAATCTCGTGCAGTGCTTTGCTGTAACACATTAAGTACTTAGAGGATTTTTCTTCACTTAGATGTGTTTGTTGCCTTTTCTCCTGAAGGAAAAGGGTGGTCTTCACCCCCTTGTCTCTGTTGACAGTCTCAGGCACTCAGTAACTTCAGGTGTCTGGTGAGTGACCTGCTTTGGGAGAGTCGCTCCTGGATCTTCCTCGCCAGCCTTTCCCTGTCTCCCAGCTCTGGGCTCGTCTTGTCACCTTCTGCTGAAGCCTTTCTGAGATGTCCAAAGCTGCCTCAGAAACAGCTACTTCTCCATCTGCTTTGCCCATGTCCCTTAATGGAACCAAAGGATCCCCAGTGCTGTGGGGGCAGTCCCAAAGCATCATATTTGATTTTGCCCTCTTTGTACTGATTAGTTTCTCAAGTTTAGTTTTTTCTGATGCACTGGAGTAGGGGCCCTGGCCCCAGGTACTCCTGGGCCCCACTCCAACTGTCTGATAGCAGCTGTGTGCTGTGGGAATTATCCCCCTGTAAAGTCAGTGAGACAAGAGTCTGTCAAACACCATGGCCCAAGGCCTAGCATGAGGTGGACCTGAATTCTCCCCTCCCATCACTTGTTAGATAGTTCTTTCTCAGTTATAGTACTCTGGTATTACACATTTCCCCCAAACCAAACATCAGCTGGTACACCTCCAGAGCCACGTTCAGTGGCCTCTCCCTTGCGTGGGACCCCTCTGTGCTGGCCCAGCCCTCTCCTTTCTGTGCTGTCCCTCATCCCTCTCACACAAACTCCGCTGCCTTAAATGTGCCTCATGCTTTCTACAGTACCATTATTCATGACTTGGAAGACCTGATCCCTCTCCCTATATCTCTGTCTGGTGAAACTCTGGCCACCCCTCAAGGCTCAGCCCCGTTCTCCATCGTGGAGTTTGTCTCTGCTTCCAGAGAGTGCACAGGGCCTTGAGGGTATTTCATCGTGGCCATAGCATGTTGAGCCTTGACTTGTGGTAATTTGAATACGGGTCCTTTGCTCCGTTAAGGCCTTTAAGAGCAGCAGCTGCATCTGGACGTTATCTCTGAGGCATGAGTAGAACAGCCCGCCCACCTGTAGTAACTGATCAAGTGAGTATTTGACTTTAATTGACATATAGTGTCTACCTTTGCCTGCTAAAATTTACAGTATTCTTTGAAAGACCATCTTTAAATTGCCTATTTGACTATACAGATCAAGAGTAGTATCTAGGTAAATATTTGAGGCTGATAACCATTCATTTATTCATTGTTCCCTCATTCCTTCATTAAACTGGCATTATATTATACCATTGCACTACAGTGTATGTATCAGAAAACCCAGTATGTGGAAGGAAAGTAATTCTTTAGTTTCCTAGGAAATGGTTGTGATTATATATTGGATGATCAAGTTTCAGAGCTTTACAAATTACTCATTTGAGTACCATAAGCTTTCTTAATATCTGTGTCCATCTTTCAGTCCAGTTAGTGACATCTACATTTTGTTCCCTAGAAAAGTGTGGAACAATTTGTAATACTCAATGATAAGAAGCTAAGTGAGGTGAAAAAGATTCATACGATTGGCTGTGTTATATTCTGGATTAATGTTTTCCTTGTTTTTATTTCATACTCTAGATTTTAGCACAAGAATAATGGAACCTTAAAATTATTATAGTCTTTCTCCCTGCCAACTTCTCCTGACAAAGTAAAGATGCCAGATTCTGTTCAGATTGAAGCAGTATTATGCTTTTTCAGTGAGCTGTTGTTTAAAATGAGTTCCTTAGGAAAAAAAGTCACAAAGAAAGCTGTACTTACTATGTTTTCTTTTTCTTAATAGAAGGATGGCTTACTGCCATGTTTTGTTGTTGTTTAATATTATAGAGGTTTTACTGCAGCTCTGTTGGTGATTACAGAAGTCCTACATTTTGGCTAACAAACGTAGTAAATGTGATGAAAATCCTCTATGTTGTATATTTCTCTGAGTAACATATTTATATAACACTACATACTTCTGTTAAAGAATTGCTTTCCTGAAATTGCAAATTCCATTCCAAATTTTAGTGTTACTGAAGTGTACTGTTGATTATTCCAAATTATATGGGTATTTTAAAAGCATCTTTAAAATTTATCTGCATACACTGTCCTTTTTGAAGTTGAGCCTCGGAAAAATTTAGAATTATATCTCTGGTTGATACTGTTGATTTTCTTATTGTACCTCCCAGACATTGAAGGAAGTTATTTAAAGAACTTTGTCCAGGTTTTGCATTTTGGTGTAGATAGTACTGATGTGACTATGCAGATAAATTACATGCACAGAACAGTAATTTGTATTTATAATTATAAGATGGTATTGTGGTGGTGTTAGGACTCTGAGCTGTGGCCCTGTGACCTCAGCCTCGCCCGTTCTGGCCCTGAGGACTTCAGGTTGAGTCCTGGCTTTTCCCTCGCGGACTGGGACCTAGCGCACAGCCTCTTAACTCTGTGTGCATCCAGGAGTGCTGTGTAGCCTCTGCCATCCCATCTCAGTTGTGGCGATTCCACCCTGGGCCACTGGCCTGCTCAGCCAGGCTGATTGCTGATTGCCAGCTGGGCGTCTCCACCTGGGCGTGTCACTGGCAGCTCAGTTCTGAGTATCTCATTGTTGCTGCTCTTCCCTACTTCACCCTTTGCCCCCGTAAAATCACAGCACTGCTCAGCCGTGTAAGTCATCCACCTGGAAGTCATCCTCGATGTTCTTCCCTCACTACCCATATCCACTTGATCACTAATTCCTGAAGATTGTGTCAGACCTTTTCTGTTCACTTGGTCTTCATAGCCTTCACCTGAGTTGAGGCCATTGCTGTCACTGCTGTGGGCAGTGGCTGTAGCCCCTCACCTAGGGTCTGCCAGTTGTCTCTCTCCTACTTCTAGATCATTCTCACTTCAAGTGTTCACAGATGGACTTTGGGAGGCTGTGAATCCTGTGGAATTAAATATTAAGATTTCTATGTATGTGTGTAGATGCATATTTTCTGGCCAATATATTCTCAGAGGTTCTGTGAATCCCAGAGGGTTAAGAACGAGTTATTATTTATTTTTTCATATAGAGCTTTCAGGGTAATCCCGTTAAAATGTAAATCTGATATGTTGTTCTCCTGCTTTAAGTTCTTTAGTGAATATTGGTTGTGAAATGAAATCCAGACTCGTTAGCATGATGGCATGGCTCTTCTGGACTGACTCCTGTCTTCCTGTTCAGCTTTCTTTCTCCCAGCCCTGCATCCTAGAGCCAAGCACCAGTTTTCTGAAATGCTTGCAGTTCAAGGATGCACTGTGCCTTGTTTCACTCATATTTTGTTGTGCTGTTCCCCCACTCCTCCTCCTTCCCCGTTTGCTTCAGATGTCACTTCGTGCCATTTTCCTTGCCTGCTGGCTCCTACATTTATTCAACTTCTGTTTGGATTAACACCTGTATCCCTATATGAAAATTATTTGTTGCTATTGAATGTTTCCCCTACTGAGCCTGTGATCTTCCTTAGTATTTTCAAAGTCTGGCACATGAGACCTCAATGAATGCTTGCTAAAGGCAGGAACACGTTAGACCTGCCTACCTCTGAAAGCTGGTTCCATGTGACCTGTGGGCCTTCTCGCATAATCCTTGACTTTTGATTAGTTACCTACAGTCTTTTGAAGGACTGTTCTTGCTGCCGTCCTACATACTTAATCAAGCAGTTGCCCTTCATCATGCCTCGGACAGCTGGGTATCATGTTCTGTCTTCTGTTTTTGCTCTCCTGTGCTACACATTTTGAAGTTCTCCTGTAGTTTCTCTACCCGTTTTCCTACCGTTTCAGAAATTGCTTGTATTTGCCAAAATTCTTAGTTGTAAGCAATGAAAACTGAGTCTAGCTAACCAAGCTGCCTGTGAATTTGGGAGAACAAGTATCTGGCCTTTCCAGTCTCTCTATTGGGAAGTGGAGTCTGCCTCCTGTCAGGCTCAGAAGGTGAGGAGTTACCCAAATTGCAGACGAAGAGTTCGTGGGCTAGGCAGCCAGACAGATGGACAGATGTCCATCACGCTGCTCCTTTAACACTTGGACTGGATATGCTTTAGGAAGATTTTGGGTGAGATAAGTCTTATTATCATGTGATTGTTTATATAGTGTTTGACCATTTTGAAAGTGTTTGCACATCAGCTTCCCATTCAGTAAGGTGGAGGGAGTATGGTAATGCCATTTTATGGGAGGAGGCAGGGAAACAGCTGGGCAAAGAGATAATGCAGTCTGACATAGGACACTTAGCTGCGAAGGGCAGAACTGCAGCTTCTGACTCAGAGCCCCGGCAGGCTCTCCCGCTGCACCAGCCTGTCAGCGCTGTGCTGCGATGCGTGGCTGCGAGGGGTTGGGAATGTGGGTTCACATCATACCCACGCACACAAAACTGCTTCCAAAGGACTGAGATGCGTACTAGCATATCTGGTTCTGCGAGAGCTAATTTGGCATTTTGTATTCTTGTTCTTTCTCCTTGTTTTGTTTAATGTTGTAACATCTCTCTGGTTGACTGAAGCCATATGTCATTCAAATGGAACCTGTCCTTTGGCATTGGCCTGATAATCACTCAGCGGTGGAGTATAGCAATAAAAATTAGGAAAACTGTATCTGTTCATTAGACTAGTGGAATTTACAAGCACTTTTGCGGCTGTGCCCCACAACTCTACACTCTGGCAAATGAGAGTACAGTAGATTAAGCCTTTGCCCTTTTTTCCCTCTGCGAATTGTATATTTGTTTCACACTTGCAGATTGCTGTAGAAGCCAGATAGATGAGCACTTTAAAAGATTATAACAATGGAAAATGTGTTTTGGGAATGAACTGCCTCAGAACAAGTACTATAAGAGGTGTTCTAGTGGATTCTTTTTCATATCACATTAAATGGTTCTGCAAACTATTAAGAATTTTATTTAAGAATATCAGGTAGTTTTTCTGTTATAGAAACAGGGGTTTATGTCTTACCGTTTTTTGTAAAGTATTACATCAACTCTTGTGGGACTTAAGATATAAACCTATGGTGCATGCATGCATATACATGCAGAGGGGGGTGTGTGTGTGCGTATAAGCTCAGTGTTCCTGTGTTTTAGACTAATGATCTTTCACATCTAGCAGAGAAACTAAGAGTCAGTTCTTTCATGGCGATAGGAGAAGAGCAAAGCAAAAACTGCAACAACTAAAATCTCTCAACAAACCCTCTCTACAGCAGCGGATGGCAAACTATAATCAGAGAAGAAGGACCCTCCCAGCATGAGAAGATTTCAGAAGTCTGTTCCAGTGGGGGCTGTGCGCTCCTGGGAGCCCAGATTTCCCGCCCCTCACCCTATAGTTTGTTTGAGCTGTGAGGTAGGGGGCCAGGTGGTAAGAGAGTGCAGGCTCCTGTCACAGAGAGGATGACGCTGGGGGGAACAAGAGAGAAAAACAAGGGTGGAAAGAGAGACGTTTTCTGGGGAGGGAAACATCTTAGAGTGAGAGAATGCCACTGTCATTTAGTGGGGAGAGTATGAGGGAAAGGTGGATGTGATAGGAGAGAGAAGGGGGGAGGTGGAAAATGAAATGAAAGGAAAAAAATGAAAAAAGGGAAAAAAAATAGGGAGAATGTCCTATGGTTGTGTTAGAGACAAAAGGTTACTACAACGTGTTTCTAGGATAGTGTACACAGTGGTATAGTGTTTAAAGTGTCAAACATGCTCTGGTTAGAGTAAGAAATAATTGTTTAGATTTATTGTGTAAGTTTTGCACAAGAAAAAACATTGATGGCTTTTGGTGTGTGGTAGTTATTAAGCTTTTATTATTTTAAAAATACCTGTTAATTTTGTACAGCAAACAGAAATTTTAAGTTGGAAACAGTTCTCATAGTCATTTTCTTATGTTTCCAAGGTAGAGAAGGAGGAGGCTGAAGAGGATTGAGAAGTATGTACTGGTCTTGTTAGCTTGACAGTAAGTTAGAAGGTATTTCAAAATGTAGCTACAGTGTGTGCTGTGGCCCTGTGGGACTTGGCCCAAGTCACCTCCCCCCAGGGGGGCTGTGTGATGTGGAACAGCCTTTCTGTGAGCTGTTCTTGCAACCTCTGAAGGCTGATATCTGTTCATCAGGGCTAGCTCCGGGAGTTGCAGTTTGGTACTGGGGGAACCCCGAAGTTGTTTATTTGGACCCAAATTGGAGTCTAGTATATTCTATTTGAAATTTTAGATATACCAGATTTGAAATTCGGGCATATTGTGTTTGAAAAAAATCACATAATTTCTACTAATAATAGTTTTATTTTTCAAAGCTTTGGAAAATTGGTGCTGTGCTTATATTGTTTTTATTTTTTAAATTAAAAAAAATTTTTTTTTGAGACAGGGTTTCCCTCTGTTGCCCAAGCTAGAGTACAGTGGTATAATCATAGCTCACTGTAGCCTCTGACTCCTGGCCTCAAGCGACCCTCCTGCCTCAGCCTCTCAAAGTGCTGGGATTATAGGTGTGAGCCACTGTGCCTGGCCTGTTTTAAAAAGAATATGTATATATGCATACATGTCCATACACACATATGTGTGTATATATAATGTCACGTATATTTAGGTTCTTTCTCTTAATGGCTGCACATACGGTATATTATCTTTGTTTTGTATCATTCACTTCTCAGGGAGTCTGAGGACTGCATGGGTTCTCACACTTCAATACTTGACTGCTTTCAGCTCCTATTATTGGAATTTCGTTCTTAAGTGGTACACATTGGTGTATGTCCAGAGTTTGTTCATGTTCCCATTGAGGGGGAGCAGTTATTTCGATAATTCCAAATGGTAGATATTCCTTAAAAATTACCTCATGGCTTTGGAATGCAATATTCGATTGGGGGGCAAGTTTCCTTTCCTCCTCATGGCTCCTTTGGGTTAATGTGACAAAGATGTGATCATGACTAACCAGGTGAGAAGGCATTTTGAAGGGGTATATGGTAAGGGGGAAAGCCCTAATGGGGCAATGTATAATTGATATTTGAGAATTAACTAGAACTTATTAACTTGAGTAGTAACTCATATGCTTGTGTTTTAAAATAAAATATACTAATTTACAGAGGCAAGCATTCATACAGTCAATATATTTTTTTAAGTATCGCTGTATGCATGGCATGGCTCTAGGAATTAGTCAGAATTCTTCTCTATCTCATACTGTCCTGAACTGTTCCTCATTCTCTTCGTGTGTTCCTTTCTTCCTCAACTGGGTTGCTGCTACTGAATAGAGATTCCTTGACTGAAAGTTGGGTCCTCCCTCCAGGCCTGCATCCACTGCTTCTGATCTGAACGGCAGTTCCTTGTGTTCTTGGACACATTCCCCGCAGCCCCTCAAACAGAGCTGGCCTGCCCTCTTCTCTGCTGTGCTTCTCTGTTACTGCTCAAAATCTCTGTTTACTCTGAGTCATAAGCAGGTTTCATCTCTCTCTCCTGCTCATAAGCTGTTTGTGTGCAGGGATTTTGTCTTCACATTTGTATCATCTACAGGACCTGGGATGACACATTGCGCAATAAAATGTTGGATCCATACGTGTGATATAATGGAAAATATAGAGATGTTTGAAATCCATTGGGAAAACAAAGCATAGATACAGATACCGACTCTAAGGGAGGCTTGCCGTTTCTTTGTCTTTCACTGCTGCGAAATCAGGAGACAGTGATCTAGCACTGATTTCGTCACCAATTGGCCACACTTAGACATTTTAAGATTCTTCTCTGTGAAAGGATACTAATTCTACCCCCTTTCATAGGATTGTTGTGGAGTCAAATGAGATCACCTGTGTGAAAATAGTTTTAAAAGTTTAAAAGCGCTGTGTAAAGTATAAAGTGTTGCTGTTGTCATGAGTGCTATTTTTTGGTGGGGAGGTGCTGATATCAATGAAAAACTGTCATAATGAGGTCTGTGTGGTACTTTGTAAATCATTTTGGAAAAAAGAGTCAGGACTGATTAGCTTTATACTTATTTTGTGGTGTAGGGGTTTTTATGTGGAGGCCTCAGGGTAGAGAACAAAATAAGGTGATAAAAGTCTTGTAAGAGGAACCCAAAGACAGGGAGAGTTCACTGGCTTAATTTCTGCATTTTCTAAAAGCAGATTCTGAATTAACACAACTGCCTGAGGTTTCTTCTGGCGTCCTTGTGAGTTGGCTGGTCAGGGAACGCTTGTGGGGCACCGTTAGCCTCCTCACACTGAGGGCATCTTACTCTGCAGGGCTCCCCCACATCAGTCTTTCTCATAAGCTTTCAATTTCTTGATTACCTATTAACTGTCCTTGTTCTTCTTGGTAGCGTTATTGCAGTTTTTGGATCATAGGTATAATTTTTTAAAATTATTTTTCCCAGAGCAATTATTTGCCTGAATGTTCATGTAAACCTGGCACAGAACTCATTGCTAGGGAGACAAGAGCTGCCCTGGGGCTTGGCGCTCAGGACGCCCACCACCAGGCTCCTGCTAGATGAACGGGTTGCCTTGTCCCTATGAGGTTTTGCTTTTTTTCTTTGGGGACCTGTGTGGAAAATCAAAAGAAGTCATAGCCCTTCCTATTCACTCTTTTTCTGTTTTTTCACTTTTGAGTTTTACTGGCATCTCTTCCTCCTTGCTTCGCCGCCTCTGAACTCCATGTGTTCCATGCTTTCTTCTCCAGCTCTGGCACTCGGTTCTTGATCACAGCAGCATGCTCATTCTCCCAGTTCTCAACTCAGCACTGTTCCCTGGCTGGCTCTAGCTTCTTCCCTCTCCACTTTTTCTTGCTTTGACTCTTGACTTCTTCCAGGAGTTGCTGCCTCGCCCTCTGAGCAGCACATGCTGGAGGTGGGCTTCTGCCTGCGCTGCTGGAGTTTGCTTTCCCTTGGTGTGCTCTTGTCCCTGTCGACCTGCTGCAACTGTCCAGCCCTCTTGGGCCAGAGTGAGTTCTAAGTTAGCGGCAATGACATTTTGTATGAACGACAGCTGTAGGTCAGGGGAGACGCATTTTAGGAGCCAGAAGCCATGGACCCTGATTTATTCTGGTACAGTATAATTAGTTTCCCTGAGATTCTCTGAAAAAAATCTTGCTCTAATGCAGTGTTTTTTAAACTGCTGATGGTGATTCATTAATGGGAGCATAAAAGCAATGTATTAGGCTGCAACTAGACATTTTTTTAAATGAAAGGAATTTGACATAAAGAATAGAAAATACAAATATACCACATGCAGTAAGGGTATCCTATATGTTTAAGGTTGTGATATAAAATATTTTCTCTGAGTGGAAGTCGAAACATTTGAAACCCATCTTTTTAATTATCCTTTAGTATTTTTAAAGCTCCTCTGATTCCCTTCTTCCCTCTTTCTTATAATGATAATTTAAGAAATTTATTTTTGTGGTTCAGATAAAGTAGATTTAGAACATGTTCTATTTTCAACCTGATTGAAAATTGAAACCCCAGTTAAGTTGCCTGGCAGGTCTTCTATATTCCATGCAGGGCTTTGCCACCTAAAGAGTGTAGCTTCCCAGCAAAGCCTCAGAAGGCATCTGCAGGTAAGGCAGCCACCTGGAGGTCCTTCTGTAGATGGGAGTCCCATCTGGGAGGCTTAGGAGCTGTAAATATGGCACACCTAAACCCTAACAGTTGATTTGTCCCGGATGCTATACATACACCGTGTGTGGGGTGATCGTAGTTTCCTAAGGGAATGGTGGAGACATTTCTGGGCTCCCACCAGTATGGGGAGTGGAGTACATTGGAAAGAGGTTCCGAGTTTCAGGACCCACCCAATGACCAGATTCTAGTGTTGGTAATTCTTTTCTCTGGCAGTAAGAAGTAGCTGTGTAGGATTTAAATGATTGTGGTTAATTATTGAATGTAGCATCTCTGGTCAGAGAAAGTATTACCATTCTTTTCAAATTCCTTATACCTTGTCTTATTACTGCTAGGATAAACTTCCACTGTTTTTTCTTGTGAGAAATATTTTTGAAAGGAAACTATGTCAAATGAATAGTTGGAAATTATGGCCCCCATAATATGTACAGTATCTTTTAAGTTTAAGGATTTACTAAAGTGAAGATCATTGTAAGATACTGTATGAAACCTGGCTTTCTTCTAATGATAATATAAGTAATTGTTTTCTTATAGTTAAAATAAAGTAAAATTAGAATATGGTCTAATTTGAGGACTAATAAATATTTTGGCCTTATTATCTTTATTTGTCATTGGATTTGAGGGCTTTATATTAGGACAATTATTTTGTACCCATTAATGGCCTGGTAAAATAGTTAAGTGGCTTTTGTATTTCACTGAAGTCTATTGTCTTACCTGAAAAAGTGCTTAGAACGGACAATCTGAGATTATATCCATGTTATTGTTCGGAGGGGAATAATTATGATTTTATGATTATATATTGATTTTCAAAATGTGTATAGTTTCAAATGCCTGATTTTAATGTCTTGTTAATATAAAAAGAGGATACAGTAGAAAGAAGTGAAACATTTAATTTGTTGAGAATTCTACATTAAATGAATAAATCCTCCTTCCTTCCCTGCCTGCTCCAGGGGTGTCTGTTAATGATTTAAAAATGTCATTATCCTATATTTTTCCTGACCAATCATTTGGGAGTATTTGTACATGTTGTTCTACCTGATGAAATTTTAAAAGTTGAAGATTGTCTTTCTCAAGAAAAATAATTAATTTTCTCGTTATGTAAACATTTACTTTGAAATATATTGATATTTCAAGGACTTTGGTATTTTACCCAAAGTATCATTTCTTCATACTGCCACACCTTAAAATGGAGCTCCTGTTTAAACTTTACCTGATATCACAAGTTTATCAATGTAAGTTAAATTTATGCACTAAATGACTTAAAATGAAGACTCTCCCTCCCCACTTTTGCCTTGAGTGTGTGGTGTCTGTGTTGGTAGAAATTTTGTATCATAATAGGGTACAAGTTGAGTACCTAATCTGAAAATGTGAAATTCAGAATGCTCCAAAATCCTAAACTTTTTGAGTACATGATGCTTAAAGGAAATGCTCACTGGGGCATTTTGGATTTTGAATTTTTGGATTAGGAATACCCAACCTGCAAGTATATAATGCAGATATTCCAAAGTCTGAAAAAATCCTAAATCTGAAACACTTCTAGTCCCAAGCATTTTGGATAAAGGATACTCAAGCTGTACTTTATAAATTAATCTAAACCACACAGATTTTTAAAATTTTAGTTTTTAAAACTTAAAGAAATGTGTGTGCATTTCTCATTTGCAGCCTTTCTGTGTTTTCCCAGCCCCTTCTCACCCCTGCTGCCTCTCCTGTGTCCTTTGGGCTCCCTGTGCCTACACTGCTCTCTTCTAGAACAGAGCAGGGCCTCCAGAGTGTCCTTCCCTCTCCTTGTCCCGGTCCGAGTGGCCATACATCTCCACGTTTCACTTCTCCTGTCCGTTTAATGACTGAATGTCATGGGAGAGTAGTGTGAGCGCTTCTGTTTGTGACTCTACTGAGTGAAATTGTGCAGTTTTCCTAACCCTCCACCTTAACAACGGCAGGGTTGAGCCAGTGACTTCTGAAACCTCTGCTAGTTCTAATAGTGTATGATAAAGTAATTCACAGTATGGTGTAATTAGGCTTAGCCTTCCAAGGATGGGGGAATGGATGTGTATTTTTCATTTAAAGCAATAGTTCATTGGTCTAAATGATATGTGGACTGTGTGTATTGGATATGTTTTTGAACATCTCCTCATCCTCCCCCCTTCCCCCAACTTAAACTATGATCCAGGGAACAAAATGCAAGGAGTCCATTTTTCAACCACTCATGTGCACGTATGTGTACCTCTTCTGGTCCCTCTTTTGCATGTGGGGTGTGTGGAGGGAGGGTCACTGCTTTGTGAGAGAGAGTGGGTCAGTAGTAGAAACATCTTCTAATGCAGAAGGATTCCTTTATTTATAAACTCACTCCTCATTTGTTACGAGTATGCCTGAAAGGGCGAGAAAAAAAAAAGTCATGCTCATTTGAAGGCTATTCTATTCCTGAGTGGTAGGGGACAAAGCCTCCAGCCCCCTCCCTGCCCCCGAGTCCGTGTACATGCTTCCACTCAGAAGGAGAGGCAGGAGGGTGCCAGTAAAGTCCCAATACTGGTTCTCCCCATGGGACTGTCTATTTCTGGAGTCCATAGTCCACTTAATTCTCATAGTCTCAGAGGAAGAAATTAAGAGCCAAGTTTGGGCCTTGGCCACAGTCTGTTCAGGAGTCTGATTCTTTTGCATTATTGTTATTGCTATTATTTTTCTCCACTCATGATTTTCACCGTATATATCATTTAAATTTAGGGGTAGATAGATTAATGAATACACTTTCTCCCTTAAAAAATGTCTTATGGAACACTTAGACTGTATATTTTTAAAGGATCATGTTTAAAATAATGTAGTTTTTGAAATTTTCATTTTTGAGGGGTTTGATGGTTTTCTTCTCATATTTTCATCAGCTTAGTCTCATTTTTTCTCCCTTTGGCAGGAGAGAAAAGATATAGAAGCAGCCAGCCCCCTCACCCGCAGAGGGTGGGCTTTAGACTCTTGGTAACAATACAACCACATACTATACCCCGTCCCCCATCTTTCATTTAAAAAGAAAGAAGAAACCATTTCAGAGGCTATATTTAAAAACCACGCACACGGGTGCACATACGTGAATGAGTAATTTTTATGTGTGGTATACCATCCCCAGGGTAGAAAATGGCCTACATGATCAGTCTCTCCTCCTGTCCCCCACCATCGAGCTCCCTTCTGAACAAGAAGATGCCAGTTGTTTGACTCTTCGCTGGCTCTTTTAAAATTGTAGTCCTCTTCTGGTAAATCCCTATTTTCTGTACTCTTCCACCCCACTTATTTATCTCATTTATCTCCCTCCCATTTATCTCAAAGAGAACAGTCTTTTCAAAAATCTAGCATTCACTGCACATGTTCCAGTCATGCGGTTACCAAGTTGACATTGCAGCCTCAGCAAAGGTTATCTCTTTAAAATTCTCTCAAATTCCCCTTTGGCACATCCATTTTGGCAGCTGGGTTTATATAGGAAAGTGGTTTAGCTCTTTGCTCCTCTTTTTGTGCTTTATAAAAATAGAAATCTCTGGCCAGAAGGGCAGATAGGCAAGAAGCTCGTCTATAATTCCCACCCGTTGAGCTTCCTGAGTTTTTTCTATTTTACACTGTAGTAAACGGTGTCCTTACCATGTGCTTGTGACCAAGTGGGTGGTTTTTTAAAACATGAACATACTGCTGCCTGACACTTATTTTAAAGTCTTATTAGAAAACCCTGCTGTTCTAACATGAGTGTGAAGTACTGTTATACTGTTTTGACTTTTGATTTGGTAATCTTTTTGCATTTTTTAAAAACTAAAACAACTCAAAGATTGTATTTGCTGATTCGGAATTACCTGTTACTGTTTGGGCAATAATATAACAAGAAAGATGGAAAATCCAAATTACTTTCCAGTGAGACGTATTCATTACTAAATAAATGACATCACATGTGTGCTTTCTTGGGACAGCACTTTCTTGGATGGAGACAACCAGATCCCTGTGAGACAGGCAGCACAGGCCTTTTTATTTTCAAGTAGCTTTTCTAGGAACGTGTTGCTTCTGTGAGCAGAATTACCCATTTATTACTATAGATTGCCTTCAGAGCCCTTTATTTCCTTCTGTACATATGATGACCTCCACAGCAATAGAGCTTTATGAAGTCGTGTTGATGCATTTCCATACTTACGATTCTCTCATTTAAAAATGACTGCAAGGCCGGGTGCAGTGGCTCATGCCTGTAATCCCAGCGCTCTGGGAGGCTGAGGCGAGAGGATCATTTGAGCTCAGAAGTTCGAGACCAGCCTGAGCAAGAGTGAGACCCCATCTCTACTAA
This sequence comes from Propithecus perrieri, assembly GCA_963574695.1. Taxonomy (NCBI): domain Eukaryota; kingdom Metazoa; phylum Chordata; class Mammalia; order Primates; family Indriidae; genus Propithecus; species Propithecus perrieri. The sequence continues at coordinate 20,998 of CAUYRB010013837.1, forward strand.
AAAATAGAAAAAAATTAGCTGGACAACTAAAAATATACATAGAAAATAGCCGGGCATGGTGGCATATGCCTGTAGTCCCAGCTACTCGGGAGGCTGAGGCAGGAGGATCGCTTGAGCCCAGGAGTTTGAGGTTGCTGTGAGCTGGGCTGACGCCACGGCACTCTAGCACGGGCAACAGAGTGAGACTCTGTCATAAATAAATAAATAGACAGACAGATAGATAGATAGGTAGATAACTGCATACGTTTGGTATGGAAAATACTTAATTTTGATTTTTTAAAAAAATGCAAATATTGGTAACCTAGATATCAAAGCTTTCACATTAGAAATAAACATGGCTTCTTTTACTGTTAAAAATTCTTTTCTACTTATATTATTATATAAATATGGCCTGCGAGCTCACAGGTGAATTTTTCACCCCAAGATGGTTTATGAAAGACCATTTTTAAAAATGCTAGTTCTGTTTTCTTCAAGAAATGGCAGTATGAATTAACATTTTTTTGCTCTTAGGTTCTCCTCCCCACCATACCAAATTTATATATGTTGGAAATATGCTGTCTTTTTTAGCTAAAAATTTTTAGAGTAAGATATATCATCCTGTGCACTACACACCTACTTTTCTCTCTGAACCTGCAGATTTTTTTCCTGTTATGCTTCTATTTTGTCAAAAAACACTGTAGACTTTATAAATCTGTGGTATTGAATGCCCTCGATGAATCCTTGGGAAGAAAGCATTTTAAAGTGCATAATTAGGGCACTTGAGCATAAAACTACAATTATACACTTGTGTGTTAATTTTGTGTATAGTAAGACTTTAGTTCAACACTGGTTGTAAATGAGAGGAAGCATTTTACTGCCAGTGAATGCCTGCTTTTTATGAATACTTAAATAAAATCTCCTCTAATTGGCTGACCTGGAAAGCAAGGTGAAAACATCTGTAGTTAGGTGGGAGAGGAGAATACTAAATGTATGTATATTAGAGGTTTTTGTTTTTTTTTTCTTTAAGGTAACTAGAAAAGTAATCTTACTCTTGTGTACAGGCTTGCTTGCTGTGCCTTTGGAGTCATTAATACTATTTTAGCTGCTGTGTCACAATAAAGACTAAGGAAGTGAAAGCAGTTTAGATTAGCCAGTGCAAATAATCAAGAGGCTGAGTGGTATAGATAGTACTTGACAAGGAGTCTGATCTGGTAAAATACAGGCTTTGGCTGATATGATTGACTTGCATTGGTTGACCATGTATTTGTTAATCAAATTCAATGCCACAGTTGGGCTGTACTCCTTGAAGCTTGTAAGAGTTAATTTTATGAAAACTAAAGGATGTACCACTGTACAAAATGGATAATAATGTTGCAGAACTTGTTACCCTGAAGAGATAACATGTAGTGGAAATATAAATTAATTTAAGAAGGGTATAAATAAATTCATGGATAATAGATTCATAATGGTTATTAAGAGGAAATAAAGGCTGTTCAGGACATATCCCTGACTTCTGGAAATTGAGGTCATGAGAGGCACTGCCATTTAGTTCCCACAGCTGTATAGAATACTCACTCTGCAGAACATTGGTTTGACCTACTATTCGCTTAAGCTGTGATTTGCTAAATATAGAGCAGTTGAGCTTAGAATAAGCAGAGAAATTTTGTAGGCAATTAATAATTGTAAAGAAATCCAGGAGGGATTGTATGTATAATATTTTACCATGTTCATATCTTCGTAATCTTGTGTGTACCCTGTTTAAGGATGTTTTATAAAACAAATTTGTTTTGAAAAAAGACTTATTACTGATTTAAAAAATGAGAACTGTTCAGTGTTGTTTCACAAATCAAAAGAAGTGTATTTATTTTCTGATACGAATTTCTAAAAATTTCTAAACTAATGGGGAGGGTTAAATTATCTCAGATATGTTGGTTATTTTTCAGTCTGTTAAAAAAAAAAAAA